>VWZO01022660.1:0-19201 GCA_013396975.1 Bucco capensis | reverse complement strand
CAGCCTTCTCCTCATTTGTTGTTATTAGTTCACTCTTCCTCATGCTAGTGGTTCACGCATAGTCACAGGTAGAGTTGTTTGTTAAGCAGTAGAATAAACATACAATACTGAATTTAACATTTTGTTTTCCTGGTGCCTAAACTTTGCTGTGACAACTCCCATCAGCAAACACAGTTTCTTAGGAGAATTGTTTGTGATGGGAGCACTAGATCTCAGCTTCAGTTCTGGTAAAAGTAGGTGAACCATCTTGCACTGAGGCAAAGCTTTCAGATCTCTTCTTGTACAGCTAATTTATGTGGTAGAGGAAAAAACCTAGTTCCCAAATTGCACTTTTTTCTCCTTGGAGCTTCTTTCAAGCAGATTCTTCAAATAATTTTAGAAAATTTGCAGTACTACAGAAAATGATGTAAGATCAACACCCCTCAATGATTGGGGTCATTTATTTAGTAAATATAACCTGTTGCTTTCAGGCACAGTCTGAAAATCACTCGGGGTCTCCTGTGGCCCCTGTGTGATAACTGTGCCAACAGCAGAGGGAGCATTAAACTCATTGCCCACAGTGAAGTGTGGGGAGTGATACCCATGTTCCTATAATCCTTATATGGGTAGGATGAGCTCATTAGCCTTCTGGCAGTCATTCTAGGAGAAGGACAACTCTGATTCCAAACCTGGGCAGATGGAGCTCATTTAGCCCTGTAAGGCCTTCCATCTAAGAGAAGGACACTCTAATAAAACCTACGTCCTAAGGACTTTGCTGCCAGGGTTCAAGCTTGCTAGGCCCTGGCAGATGAACCTTAGGACTAAAGGGTGGGTCCAGCTCTGTGCATGCTGTGTCTTACCTAAAAAAAATCCATTGCGCGGGCTCGAGGATGCTATCCGCTATCCTCTTTTTATCAGCACGCTTGGAAAAGATGCTGATGAGGAGCGTGGGTGGAGCCCTCCCTGGATCTTCATTCACAAAGCCTAGCCATACATAACCTGTTGCTTTTAAAACTGCAACGGGGTGAAGGGGGCTGGGAGAAAGCTTTGCCAGAAATGGAAACGGCATTGTTTTGTTCCCCACATTCCTAGAATGCCTTTGTCTTTAAGACACTAGATACACCCCTTCCTTCTCCAAACTTTTTGTTTTGATGACAGTGTCTCTCTGGTTTTGCATTCAGTGCAAGAAATTTTGAGTGTACAGAGATCGCTTCTTGCTCCTTCACAGTTAAATTTCTTTATTTTATTCCTGATGGGAAAAAGGAGTGAAAAACATTTCTCTTAGATCTTTATAAATTGACTTTTTCACCCTCCATCTTCTGAATGCCGTTGTGTTCTTATCAAAGATGGGACTTTTCTTGGATGCTGTCTCTCACATAACTGACTTCTGAGAAGTCCACTTCATAGGCTGAGAGTTATNTCTTCTGACACAGCTCTATTCATGATGCAGTGACAGCGCTACCAGTACCCTGCATAAAAAATAGAAAAAAAAAAAATCAAGTTGATTCTAAGTATATATTCCTAGACAGTTTTTTTTTTTCTCTACTCAAAATTGACTGTAAAAGCTGAAATGGGTTAATACCTTAAAAAGATAAACAGAGATATCTGCTTAATGATGGCAGTTGTGTTTTTGGTCAATTTACAGTCCATAGTGATTTAGTAGCTGTACAGGAGTATGAATGTGATGGGAGACAAGGTAAATTTTATGCACCACAAATGGCTCAGAGATACTGTGGATGAGGTAAGGCCAGGCAAAAATGCACTGAGTATTTAACGTGTGTAAGCCTTCCTACACAGAAAAAAAGGGAGGATTAGAAAAAGCACTTGCTCTGTTAAATAATAATTTTTTTCTCTCTCTTAATAATAATTTCAAGAGAGTTTAAGTCTCGATCTAGACAAAATCAAGTTGCTGACATACTCAGTCATGTTACTTACCTGGATAAGGTCTGTGTGTGGTATAAAATTACAGAGCATTACTGATCCATTATTTAGCAGAATACTCTTCTGAAATACTCAAGAGTAGCACTGCCAAATGGCCTGAGGGATAAACCCAATGCTAATAGCAGTTACTTGAACAAATGATAAGAAAGTTAACATGAAATGTTATTTGTAAACTGTCATTTCAATGTCTCAGGAAAACAGTTATTGTGGTATTAGCTGCTGAGAAACCCAGAATGTCCTCCAAGGCAGAAGAGCACTTTTGGAAAAAAGCCATTTTGTCAGACCTTTACAGCTTTATAACTGTTTGCCAGAGTGTATATATGCAATATTACACTTATATATTTTGTTTTGCCTCTATTGATTTCCATTTTCTTGTGCAAGCTAGTTTTTAAGCTTCATTGAGTGCTGTGTTGTCTCAGATTAACAGCTTTCCGTTTCCTGTGGAGAGCTTAACCCATATTTCTTCCATGCTCATATTTCTGCTAGACAAGTTGAGCAAGTCTTAGAAAAATGTCACATCCTTTGCCCTTTGTTCCTTAGAGGAATTTAAGTATTAAGAAAACACCTGGTTACTGGGTCTGATCACCTTAGGCAAATGTATGTCCACATCTTCACTCCTGTTCCAGCTCTTGTCATTTTCTTTATTTGTGTGCTCCAGCAGATACCTCAGATTGCTACTGAAAGGGTTGGGAGTCTTCCCCCTAAATTAGAGGCCCATGTATATGTGAAAATCAGGAGTGTCAGCCAGGATATGATAGACCAAATGAATGGAAGCATTCCTGAAAGATGAACCATGACTGGAACCTGTGAGATTTCTACATTTGAACTTTCTCAAGACAGTGGATTCAACTGAGTCACACTCCCAAGGGTCTTTTTCTTATGTCTGGCCTCTATGATGTGGCAGAGAGTGATAACAATAGCATGAACAAGATGAACTTTGTGAGATGTCATCCAACGTTAGGACAAGACGGAATGGGAGCAAGTTGGACCACAGGAGGTTTAGTATTTACATGAGGAGGAACTTCTTTACAGTAAGGGTGATGGAGCACTGGAACAGCCTGCCCAGGAGGGCTGTGGAGTCACCTTCTCTGGAGACATTCAAGAGCTGCCTAGAGGCATTCCTGTGTGACGTCATCTAGGTGATCCTGCTCTGGCAGGGGGGTTGGACTAGATGATCTTTCTATGTCCCTTCCAACCCCTGACATACTGTGATAGATGCCTGGAAATATTTCAATATCCCTAGAGAAGATGAGTGAGAATAATATTCATAATAATAAGTGATCTTCATAATTCTGACCACTCGCCGGACTTTGCAGCAACATGTATTTTTTCTTGAAAGAACATTTTTTTCTGGTTTATGAGATAGGCATTAAGAAGGAAAAAAATGTCTACCTTTCCTGTTAAAAAAAATAAATTCAGAAGAATGTTGCAAAAAGTGACATTTTCCATTACCGCCTTCCAAAAGCATCTTAAATTGCTCCAGAGCCAAGTACTCTGCCAATCCACATCAAGGTCTACAGAGTCAGTGCACACCACAGGGAAATCTTCCTTCTAGTATAACTCAGAGTTTTAAGTGGATTTAAGATAAGAGGTTATGAAAGCATTTCCTCAGGCAAAGAGTCAGAGCAGAACTATGCAAACTCTGTGGCTGTGCCCTCTTGACTGTCTTGAGCCAGGTGTCAGCTGACAGAAGATGAAGAGGTGAAAACACTTATGAGTAAGTGTCTCCACCTCACCCTTCCTGGGTGTTTGAAAATTCCTTTTTCCATGTAGGAATGAGCAGCATAATGGGACCAATTCAGGAAACTTTGTATTTATGTATGGCTAGGCTTCATGAACAAAGATCCAGGGAGGGCTCCACCCATGCTCCCCATCAGCGCCTTTTCCAAGCGTGCTGAAAAAAAGAGGATAGCAGATAGCACTCTTCGAGCCCGCGCAATGGATTTTTTTTAGGTGAGACACAGCATGTGCANCAAGGGATTTTCAGACTGTGCCTGAGGAAACTTTAGGCCTCTTACATGCCACAACTCATTGCATGCAAGAGATTAAAGCTTCAAGGTGAACTTGCAGGAAAAGTAGGAAAACTGCAGAGCTGAATGGAGACTGCATGTCACAGAGAAAGGGATGGGGAATGGAAAATGGTTTATTAATTTGATTTTTGTTTCAGATTGGAAAAATAAATTACCTAGTAATTAACCAATTAGAAACATTAGCAAAGGGAAAACTATTGCACCAAAACCAGGAACTGGTAGCTCTTGAAAAATTGTCTTTCCACCAGATGCTCAGAGTATAGCCTGGTTTTAACCATGATGAGCCTACCAGCTCATTTAGAAGGCCTGGTTTTGTGTCATCAAATGTGGTAAATGATAAAATTGGAGTTGCTTTGGTTGGAATGAGAATTTTGTTTTCCTCTCATTTTGTATCCTTGATGTTCTCAGTGAATTATTCTTAGATCCCACTGAATTGCAAATCAGGCTGTTGAGGTGAACACAAATTCTTTTATGACTGTATGTATACAATGGGATTAAGCAACAGCACAACAGGTGGTTGGTAATGCTGACATTTTTAATGTTTTGGGTCCAGGTAATTTTGCTCAGTCTAGACAAGTCTGCTGCTGTGGGACTGATCACTGCTGTCCTATTTTTGTTTGCAGTAAGGAGTTGTTTGGTGATTGTTGTTTCTTGAGCACAAAAGGCTCACTTACAAGTTAAATGAGTATTTACAGGAATATTTTGCAGAAAAGGTGAGATGGTTTTAAAGTTATAGGAACACTGTAGAAAGTCTCTGTGAGGCTGTCGGACACAATTTCTCTTTGAGTTAATACAGTACTCGGCGAATGTCTAGAGAATGAATATGAGTTTGCAATAAAGATGTTTATGTAATTCTGCTATATAAATCTTGGTCAGACTCACTGGCATGGTTCTATTTCTATATATCTACCATGACTTAAAATAGCTCAGAGTATGCTCTTTTATTTTTTCAGTCTGACAAGATTATTATTTTTTAAAAGTGAATTTGCTGTTTACAATACCCTAGAGGTGCAAATGAACCAGGTTGCAACTGAATTTCACTGAATGTGCACTAAAATCATAGGGAACTGATAAACTTAGAATATTTTTTCACCAGTATTGTTACAGAGATTATTTTACATTAGCTGCTTATTCAGAAATTATAAAACACATTGCAACATTTCATGGAAGAAAGCATATGAAAAACATATGGAAAAAGCCGTGTGACCGTTACAGGCAGCTAGTCTGCGAGACAGAGCAGCGAGCTGCGGTGAGAGAGCATTCATCCCGATTGAGGAGAGCCGGGGGGAGAGTTTTAGACCTGCTGTGCAGGGCAGTTGCTGATAGCAGCACCACCTGAACAGCCTGAGTTGCGATGGAACCAGGAAGTCCACACCAGCCAATCAAGGCGAGGAGTGGGCGGAGCGGGGAGCGCAGTGGCGGTTCCAAAGCCGTGTGGCCTTCGTGCAGTGCAGAGAAAAAAAAAGAATTTTTTTTTCTTTCTTTTTTTTTCTTTTCTTCAGCAAGGAGTAACTTCAGGACAGTTAACATTTAGGAACTATGGTTACTACACGGACCAAAAGCATGGCAAGAAACAGCATGGCAACTCAGACTGAGCTCCCACACAACCATGTAGCTGTGCAGGTCTCAGGCTGCAGNCTTGGGTTAGAGATGTTAAAAGGAAGCTCTCTGCTCTAGTAAAGCCCTCTGATTATTACCCCTTGTTAGTTATCCAGGTCGGTAATGATGAGGTTGCAGAGAGAAGCCCAAAGGCAATTAAGAAGGACTTTAAGGCATTGGGGTGACTACTTGAAGGCTCAGGTGCACAGGTGGTGTTCTCATCAATCCCTCAAGTGGTAGGGAAAAACACAGAAAGAGGGTGGAAAACACACCTGATTAACACGTAGCTTAGAAGCTGGTGCCACCATTTGAATTTTGGGTTCTTTAAACATGGGGAAGTTTATATGGCGCCAGGTCTGCTGGCAGCAGATGGATTACTCTGTCTCAGAGGGGAAAAAGGATCCTTGCACAGGAGTTGGCAGGACTTGTTGAAAGGGCTTTATACTAGGCTCGAAGGGGGAAGGGGATAAAACCAGGCTCACTAGAGATGAGCCTAAGGCCAGCTTTCACCCTGCTGTCCCACTCAATGTAATTAACAGTGGCACAGTGAACAATAGTAGAACAGGGATCACTAATACGTTAGTAAGCACGGGAACGGATGGGAAACTAGAATNAGGAAGGCAAATAAGGGAGATCTTGTACTGGGAGTCTGCTATAGACCACCCAACCAAGAGGAGCAGGCAGATGAAATATTCTATAAACAGCTGGCTGAAATCTCGCAGTCACCAGCCCTTGTTCTGGTTGGGGACTTCAACCTACCAAACATCTGCTGGAAATATAACACAGCAGAGAACAGGCAGGCTAGGAGGTTTCTTCAGTGTATGGAAGATAATTTCCTGACACAGCTGGTAGATGAGCCTAACAGGGAGGGTGCCTTGCTTGACCTCCTGTTCACAAATAGAGAAGGACTAGTGGGAGATGTTGGTCGGAGGCTGTCTTGGGCTTAGTGATCCTGAATTGGTTAAATTCTCAATTCTTAGTGAAGTAAAGAGAGGAATTAGCAGAACCTCCACCTTGGATTTCCAGAGGGCAGACTTTGGACTAATCAGAACACTGGTTGAGAGAGTCCCTTGGGATATAGTCCTGAAGGGTAAAGGGGTCCAGGAAGGCTGGACTCTCTTCAAGAAGGAAATCTTAAAGGCCCGGGAGAGAGCTATCCTCATGTGGCATAAGACTAAAGGGCAGGGAAAATGGCCACCCTGGTTGAACAGAGAGCTTCTGAAGGGACTTAGGAAGAAAAGGAAGGTTTAAGAAAGGTTTAAAGAAAGGTTTAAAGAAATTCTTTACAGAAAGAGTGGTGAGACACTGGAACAGCCTACGCAGGGAGGTGGTTGAGGCACCATCCCTGTAGGTGTTTAAGAAATGTGTAGATGTGGTGCTCCAGGACATGCTCCAGTAAGGGCAGGGGTTGTGTGGTTTTTGGTTGTGGGGATTTTTGTTGTTGTTTTTGTTGGTTTTTTTTGTTGTTGTTGTTGTTGTTGGACTCGGTGATCTGAGAGGTCATTTCCAGCCATGAATGTTCTGTGCTTCTGTGCTTCTGTGACTTGTCTTTACTTAAACATGAAGATAAGTTGTGAGTGTGAATTGCTGAAACTGTTCTGCAAAGATTTGCAAATAGACCTTCTTCACCTACAAGAAGAGAGATTTGGCTACTTAGGCGTATAATAGTGTTTTCTAGGGTGGAACTACACCTTTGGAGGTATTAGAGAGTGATATGGACCAGTGTTAAGCAAAAATTACCTTCACCTGAAGGGTCTTATGAAATATCTTTATTGGAAATAGAATTGCTTCTATTGTATTTTAGCTGGGCTGAAGTGTCACGGATAGCAGGAAAACCAACACTCTAGTCAAGAACTAATGCAATGCCCAGGACACCTCACCATGCATACCACAGACTAGATTGCCTCAAAGCAAAACCCAGAAGGAATTGCATTGCCCACCTCCCATGACAGGGAAATATAGCAAATAAAACTGGAAGGGATATTTCCCTTGGATAGTGATTATCCTCAGACAGGAAATGCTCTGCAGGCTTATGGATTACATTCTGGTTTTATTGCTGTGGTGGGATGTTGCTGTGCCAGATTCAGACAACTGAGACCATGAGTTGTATTAGGTAAAACCAGGGAATCATTTTCTCTGTTTATCTTATAAGAACGTGAAGTTCATCCTCCAAAGCAAGAAGAGATGAAAAACATCGCGTGGAAACTTCATTTACATCTGTTATGACCTGACTGTCGAGCCACCCAAGGTAGCAAGATTCGAAAATCCCCTTGAGTAAATTAAGGTGAAACAACACCAAATGGCTGACTAAGTTGTTAAGTTTATTGCAGGTAAGGAGCTTTACAGGTATTTTGGAAAACATTTGGTCTCTAGTGCCTTAAAGATAGAAACAAAGGGAGAAGCAGAGAGGAGACAAGACAAAAAGAGAGTGAGATTTCACCACCCTTAGTTCCAGTGACACTTGCAGGGCCTTGGGTGGTGGGTGCAAATCCAGGGACGTACTGCAGAGCAGGTCTTGAGTTCAGTGGTGGATGCACACAGTGTGCACCCTGGTTGCTCTCTGGATGCACACCTATGGATGTGCCATTGTCCTTTCTTATACATGCAGGACGTGGAGTGGTCACGGCCATGACTGAGAAATTAACTAAGGAAAAAGACACTGTCCCACCTCCGCAGAACTTATCTCTTTCCAATATTAATCTCTTTATCTGCAAGGAGCAAGCCCTGCCTCAAGCCAGGGGGGAGCAGGGTCGTTGAGGGTCGTTGTCAGTCATTGCCTTCACTTCACACCTTCCCCCTCCAGGGAGAATTTCCCATTCTCCACCCAAGTGACAATATCATTTTATCAACACTCCAGGTTTGAGACATTAGTCCTCTCAGGAGGTTTCAGGTTCCTACAACGTCTGGGCAAATATTTCACCTACACCTATCTAGGAATGCTTCAGTGTATGTCTTGCTCAATATTCACGTTTGAGCTCTTCCCTATTTTTTCTTTTGTTGTTTTATTTTTTCTTCTTATTTCTTTATAGTGACAATCAAAACCCACATGGATATACGCTTAAATCCAGATTTTTCCTTCATCAAAAAAGACTTGCAAAAAAGTTTTAAAATATATTACTTGTGATACGAGGGGTTTAGAGCTTGTCCTTTTGATCAGCCAGTAAATCCCAAGAACAACAATAGGAAAAACTGGAATAAAATGATGTTGATATACAAATCTTTGATACATTTCTTTCCCAACAGAGCAAACCTCCTCTACAGATGATGTGTGATTGTTAGCATCTCAGCAGGCCTTGTTGTTCCCTTAGCTGAAACGTCAGGAACTCTTATTTTTCTGTATTTTTTACTTTAAGAGACAAGGGTGTCTTTGTTCAACCCGTTGTACATCAGCCAAGACAGTAGCTGTCACAAAGACAAAACTGGAGACACTTCATAGATGCTTTTCTCAGCAGAGCCTCCTACTTCCCTACTTCATTGGGACTGCCCTGCTCTCCTTATACATCTATAAGTAGAGATGGGAAATCATATCACAGAATAAGCTATGATCACACATGGGCCATACAGAGTCCAACCCTTTCCAAGTGGTGTTTCCTTCTTCTTACCACCACCAGTCCCTGCAGAGTTTCTGTCCTATCTGTCCTACATATTACCAAAAGAATTCATTGACTGAGTTCATGTTTGATTAATTTTCTGTTTGTCAACAGCCACATAGGACCTACTTCTCATTTTTCTTTGGCATACCCTCCCTTTCATCCTCCGGGTGAAAAGCATCATTTGGAAATAAAAGCTGTCACTTTGTGGCTGTCAGCAGTAATGGATGTTCAGTGTCTGATAGCATTATACAGAGGTCCCATGATGTGGGAAGTTCGCCCCCACTGGAGAACATTTCCTTCCTTTAACTGTTCCTCAGGAATGAATATTCTTTTCTAGACCTTTTTCACTCATTCTCCTCCCTTTTCTCTCTAGGGTACCTTAAACAAAAAAAATATCACTACATTAGAGAATCAAAGCAGAGTTCAGGTATTCATACACATTAGAAAGAAGTTCCTCACCACAAGGGTGGTGGAACACTGGAACAGGTTGCCCAGGGAGGTGGTTGAGTTCCCATCCCTGGAAGCATTCAAGGCGAGGCTTGCCAGGGCTCTGGGCAACCTGATCTAGTTGGGGATGTCCCTGCCCAGTGCATGGGAGTTGGACTAGATGACCTCTAGAGGTCCCTTCCAACCCTAACCATTCTATGATTCTATGATTTTATAGATCAGTTTTAATGACTCCTAGATATACGCCTCCTTTAACCTATCTTGTCTACGATGGTATTCTTTCATCCTGAGGATATTTAGGCTATCTCCATTTTCAGAGGAACGTATGAGAATTTCATTGCAGAAGCCAATGTACCTTAAAATCAGATTAATCTAGAAATGTGCCTCCTTGTCTTTTCTGGTAAAGGGTACACTGAGCATGTGCCAGGTGTTTGGCGTTCTGATGGCTACACTACTTTCCTTTCAGGTTTGAAAGGAAACTGAAATGTTTTCCTTCACTGCCTCAGACAATGGTAGCCATCAGAAACAGGTGTCCTGTGTCACATACAGTCCAGTTTTACTGTTGGAGACAGTATCATGTATTCCAGCCTATTACTTACCTCGGATGTCACTGTAATTCTGATGGCTCCTAGTTTTACTGGTAGGTTGTGAAAAAAGCTCATATATTTTTGATAAATACCTGCATTGATAATGGAGAAGGCAAAGGTGGGTAAAAAGTTCTAGTTTTGTTTGTTTGAAGGTACTTGTTCCTTCAGATATTAAGTTAAGTACCAGGACTGTGAGGCTATTAGGAAAGGATAAGAGCATGACCAAGGACATGATAATAAAGAAGTTACCCTCCCTTCTGCACACAAAGCAGGTTTGAGGAGCTGCTTCTCTGACTGCAGAGTACCTGAATGGCTCATGGCATGCAAGTTGCCCTGTGCTGCAAGGACCAGCACTGGAGTTGTCTGCAAACATGAGAAGCATGAGCTCCCCGAGCAAAGAGCAGAGACGTGTGTCACAAACACCACAGAGAAGGCTGCTACTGAGCTACCCAGTCCCCCACTGCTGAACTAATTCATCATCATCATCATGGCTAGGCTTCACAAACGAAGATCCAGGGAGGGCTCCATCCGCGCTCTTCATCAGTGCTTTTTACAAGCGCGCTGATAACTGAAAAGGCCAATGCGGGACAGACAAGAGTGGTTGCAAAAGGCACAGCAGAAGGACTCCCCAGAAGGTACAACCTGCAAGACACGATTCTTTCTACACTGTCTTTTCTCCTCAAAGAAAGCTGAACGAATTAACAGCCTGTTAATTAGCAGAACTTGCAGTGACTAGCACCTGCAAAAACCACTGAAAAGGCTAGTTCTTTCTCTGCCCTCTTATTTCAGCTCAAGTCTCCCGTGTCATCCCCATGTCACCTTGTGCAGGAGACACATTCACTGTTTTAATCAGTGCAGGTTCGGCACAACAGCATGGGCATTACTGCTCCTCACTGCAGAGTGTAAATTGTTTATGGATAGTGCCCTGGACATAAAATATTCAGCTGAAACACAATGTTTTATCCAGCAACTTTTCTACTTCCTATGTAGCAGAAAACAATTTATCACAATGACACTTCTCTTAAAAAAACCAAAAACCCAATACTCAAACAAAACCCCCCAAGCCCCTGACTTCACCTCATACATGTTAAAGCATTTTGCACTTAACAATTTTGTCATATTTTAATGATTGATGAGTTCTGCTTTAGAACTAGACATCAATCTAAGTTTGAGTCTATTTTTAAGTGAATTTTCTTGCTTACATTCAATCAGTTCAAAATTAAGTGTTTAAGTCCTTCCCTGAGGATTTGTGTTGGATAATTTTGTCACCACAAATCCCACTTTCTGAATTTTTTTCTTAATCAATTTCATGGCAAAGAGCCCCAAAAAGTCTCTTTTAACTGTTGAATTAATTACTGATTCAGATTATTCCTTTATTAAAGTCTACTTGCTTTAGTACTTCACCTTTCCTTTCATTCTTCTCAGAGATGCAGAGTCCTTTCCTGACCTCATATTCCCAAGTCGTTTCCAGGAAAATTACTTGAAAGTATGAAGTGTCAGCCAACCATTTATGTTGATTTTGTCAACCATGCTGCAAATACAAATACTGTCATCATAAGTCATTTTTAAGGCTAGGAATCTATGGCAGATACTGGAGGGACAAAAACCTAACTTTATTCTAGAGGTATGTTCCAAATGTTCTAATTAGACTGAAGAAAGATATAGATATGTTTGCCACTAGAGTTTTTCAGATTACTGTAATTCTGTATTTATAGGGTGAGCCCTGACAGGGATCTGTCAAGGCATGAATTTCAGTGGCATTACTCAGCATCTAAATTGGTGGATAAAATCCTGTTGCAGCTTTACCCAGACCTCAGCATTAAACACAAATAGTGGCTTCAGATCACACTGCAGCTCATAAGGACAGCGTGCAGTCATTCACTGTAGAACAAGCAAGATTGTTTCTATAAGAAAGGAGAAACATTTCCCCCCCCCTTTTCTTCTTCTTTCAGCTGCTTAAAAGTTGGATAGTTAAGGATTATTTTTTAGAAGGAGGAAATATAACTCTCATCTATAAGAAAGGAAGGAAGGATTATAGGCTTGTCAGTTTAACTTCAGTCCTGGGGAAGGTGATGGAGCAGATCATCCTGAGTTCCATTATGCAGCACATGCAGGATAACCAGGTGATCAGACCCAGTCAGCATGGCTTTATGAAGGGCAGGTCCTGTTTAACAAACCTGATCTCCTTCTATGACTGGGTGACCTGCTTACTGGATGAAGGAAGGGCTGAGGACATTATTTCTCTCGATTTTAGTAAAGCATTTGACACTGTTGCCCACAGCATTCTCATAAAGAAATTAACTGCTCTTGGTTTGGATGGCCATACGTTTTGTTGGGTTAAAAACTGGATAGATGGCCGAGTCCAAAGAGTTGTGATCAACGGAAGTTCAATCCAGCTGGCAGCCGGTCATGAGTGGGGTCCCACAAGGCTCAGTACTGGGGCCACTCCTGTTTAACATCTTCATCAATGATTTGGACCAGGGGATTGAGTGCACCCTTAGTAACTTTGCAGATGACAGCAAGCTGGGTGACAGTGTCAATCTGCTTGAGGGAAGGGAGACTCTGCAGAGAGATCTAGATAGGCTCGATCGCTGGGCCAAGGCCAATGCCATGATGTTCAATAAGGCCCAATGCCGGGTTCTGCACTTCTGCCAAAACAACCTCCAGCGGCGCTACAGGCTTNCCTGGAGGTGTTTAAGAGACGGGTAGATGTTGTGTTGGGGAGCATCATTTAGTGGGTTGATAGGGCTACGAGAAAGGCTGGACTGATGATCTTCAAGGTCTTTTCCAGCTGTCACTGTTCTATGATTCTATGACATGAAACAATGATTTTCAGTCTTGGACCCTTTAAGAATTTGCTATGTAATTGCTGCTTCAGAGGAAGGCTGTAGACAAAAGTACCACTTCTGTGCACCATGAACCCCAATGAGGTGGTCCATGACTCACAGGTGACAGGCACTTCCAGAGACACAGAGCTGGAGGAGAGAAAAGAACTGACATGGTGACTCATGCTTGAAATCTCAAGGTATGTTTGTATTTTCCCAAGCACACTGATCCAGTCACAGTGTGGTAACACCAGGATCAGAAATGGTATCAGCCTTATAGGGCTGATGCCTCATGGCTGTGTCAAGTGACTTACTGAGAAAACGAAGAGGTTCTTTTCACAATAAAAGCGGCCTGTTCCCATCTCTCTTTTGTATTTGTGAACATGGGCAGCCAAGACAGAGTTTATTTTCCCATCATTCACTCTGTCAGCATAAAGTTTCCTTGGAGAAATAGGTCCAACATTAGATCAACAGGCAGATGAAAGTGAAAAGTCCTTTTGGTAGGTGACAGTATTTCATGAAGACGCAAAACATGAAATGCTTAAAAGGTTCATGAATCTTATATATTAGTAAGTAGTACTTTTGTTACCTCTTTGACTTGAAGACAAAACTGCATTGTAGCAAATTGCAGCTACAGGTTCATTTTTACAATCTCTCCTACAAATCTAAGATTAAATTATCATTTTTCTAACACAGATTTTTCATTTTAGAATATCCCCATTTTTGAGAACAGGTGACACCAAGAGACCACACACCAAGGAGGCATCACAGGGTGTGGTGCCTCTTGTATCATTCAAACCCCACAAGTCAGCTCAATTGCTGACAATTTGGGGTACGAAGATGCACCCCAAACATGTACTCTACTGTGTTAACAAGCAGACAAGCCAGAGGGCATCTTAAGAGCTTCTGGCAATAAAGTGGCAAAAGTAGTTCATGAAAGACACACCCTGAAATGTTCAGCTACAGAGAACTTGTCATGAGAAAAATCATTTTGGGAAAGCAGAATAAATAGGGTTGTTTTTTATTCACCTTGAAATTACTTGGCCTTTTGTAAGACTCCCTTCCTACCCTTTTGTAGTGATATACTGAAGAGTAAGTGAGCTGTCTGCCAGGTTACTCCCTGAAGGGTGTGTGGGCTGCCTTCATTTTGCCATTATCATCATATAGCATAAATTACAGTCTTTGCAAGGCAATGGTAAACAACATTTCTTCAGTACATTATAAGGAAATGGAAAGTGGTCTTTGATTGATCTGTAAAAATAACAATGACTTCATATTGCAGAAAGTACAAAGGATAAGTGAAGTATTTGCTGTCTCTCTAAGACAAATATATATCATTAATCACTAAAAGGAAAAAACAGTGTTTCTGTTTTTTATTTCTGTTTTTGAGTTAATGAGGCAGAACATACTAACGTTCTGATATTCCTGGCTGCTGATATTCTGTGAGAGCACAAAGAGGCTTTGGGTAGCAGAAGAGGCTAGTGTTTGGTGTTGCCTACAGCTAAGATAAAACTTTAAGATATCAGCAGGTGGCTTCCACACATTGTAGGAAAAAAAAAAAAGGAAAATAGAGAAAACATGTGGGTTTACATGGTCTCAGAGGAGCAAGAAAGGGAGGAAAGACCTTTGTTTGCTAGTTGTCTCTGCAGAGCATTTAAGATTGTAGGACTGGTTTTGCATTTACATTGTTTTATTCCAGGCAGCTTTCTCTCTATGTTCTCCTTGACCTTTGAAGATTAGCTAAACATGAGTCATCAAAAAGATGATATCATTTAAGTCTTCTTCAGTAATGTCTATGTTTTAGACCAAAAATAAGATTTTTTTTGTTTTTCCCCTTGTTACTGGGCTGAACCATGAATGTTCTCTGTCTAGCCAGTATCTTTAAATTTGATCCAATTTACCTTTGTTCACAAGTCTCTGTTCTCTTTTTCCATTGTCTCATGTTCCTTACTTCTACATGTCACAACCTAATTTTTTATTTATTTGCAAGGGAAATTTTGACCATTTTATCAAAATAATTAAAAAATGAAAGTACAATCTTTTCTTCTTTTCTTACCAGTTAGAACAATTTCTCATTTCTGTATTTCTGGCATAAAGCTCAAAATTTAAAATCAGAGTTCTGGTCTTGTATCTCCTTATTCTGCTGCACGCAAGATTGATTTAAAACTTAATATCAGCAGATATATGTGATCACTAGACTTTGAGAGTAAAATATCATCAATCAACACAAGCAGGATGTTCTCTGTTCAAAAGGTGGAGTGATAGAGAGCAAGGCGATCTAAGATACAGAAGATATTGAAACATCTATCTCCCAGCAATGTTAACCTCCAGCCAGATAAAGTGCTGAAAAAGAATAACCCCTAATTAGAGATGAAAAGAATATTGGACAACATGGAGTTTCACTGAAGATTTCTGTCACACTGGAAAGAAAATACAGAAGATATTCCTAGTCTACTGCCTGTTGGGTAAAGACCTAGCTCCTTGGAGAGGGGAAGCTGTGTTGTAATTCCAATGATTCTGTGGTGAACTAATGAACTTAGACTAGACAAAAGAAAAACATTGAACCTGCATTTTCTTAACTTGTATTTCATCAGATTTCACCCACTTACAGTTTCCAGCATTTTCCATGTATCAAAATAGTGTGTATTCCTTCATGTTTCAATGTCCTTATTTTATTTAATGATTTTATCTTTTTTTGATGTATTTTATTTTTAAAAAAAATTTTAAAGACTTTGATTTTACTCATGTTTGGAGAGGAAAAGGAAAAAAAAAATCCAACTATCTCAAACTATGTCATTAATAGGAACATTCATGCCTTTTTCTAATGATCATTTATTCTCCTACTAAAACAGTCCCTAAAGTTATATGATGAACTCAATGTTAAGAAATTCTTAGAACAGGAAAGTCAAGGTTAAATTCCGTTTTGTTCCTCACTCTGAGGCAAATACTTGATGGTGGCCTCTAGTAAAAATAGAGTTAGGTACCTAACATCCACGGAAAAGAACTGGAGCCTAACTACCTCAGCTAATTTACTGAGACTCCTGTGAAAATTCAGGTCAGAGATCGACAACCCATGAAAACATAACATCTCCCATCTTCTCAGGGATCATCTTTTCCAAATATTTTAGGCAGTTGTACATCACACCCTATTTGGCACACCATCTTCTAAATAAACCTAAAATTATCATAACACAGGGGTGCATTTAGGATGGCACAGAAATTGACTGTTGGAGAAGGTTCTCACTGTATTGATACAGTACTCACTTTTTGAGCAAACTTTGCAGGTTTATGTGCTTGATCATGCCCAAGAGCCCCAGTTTGTGCTTTCACAGAATCACAGAATGTTAGGGGTTGGAAGGGTCCTAGAAAGATCATCTAGTCCAACCCCCCTGCCAGAGCAGGATCACCTAGATGAGGTCACACAGGAATGCATCCAGTCGGGTCTTGAATGTCTCCAGAGAAGGAGACTCCGCAGCCTCCTGGGCAGCCTGTTCCAGTGCTCTGGCATCCTTACTGTAAAGAAGTTTCTCCTCGTGTTAATACTAAACCTCCTGTGGTCCAGCTTGCTCCCATTCCCTCTTGTCCTAACATTGGATGGCGTTGAGAAGAGCCTCACTCCCTCTTGCCTACACTCGCCCTTAACATATTTATAAACATTAATGAGGTCCTCTCTCAGTCTCCTCTTGTCCAAGCTAAAGAGACCCAGCTCTCTCAGCCTGTCCTCATAGATCTTGGTGGCCCTGTGCTGGACTCTCTGCAGCAGCTCCCTATCCTTCTGGAGCTGAGGGGCCCAGAACTGGACACAGTATTCCAGGTGGGGCCTAACCAGGGCAGAGTAGAAGGGGACAATAACCTCTCTTGATCTGCTGGCCATGCTTTATGCTTTACATAAAGAGTTTCACAGAAGCATTCTGTGTTAACTTTTCTAGAATATTTTAACTGGATTTCTTTCCAGAAAGGCCTAAACAATTATATTACAAATTTCCTTTTTCCATTTAAAAAAAAATCATTAATTTATGTTGAGTCTGATTTTATGTATAAGAAGCTTCTGAGCATTCATCACAGCAACAGAAAGTTTTTGTTATGTGACTTTTAAATTTATTTTTCATTTTATTGATGAGTAGTGAGAAACAGCAATGAGATGATTTGCAGCTTCACCTATACCACAAATCTCATGCACTGTGTATCAAAGAGGGATATTTATGGCAAAGGAGGCTGAGAGTCAAAAGCTCCTTCTGCAAAAAATCCAAAGTGATGCTTTGACTGTATTTCAAGAATCCTCCAGATCCATTGATATTATTAATCTTGGCTGAAATGACAAAAGAATAATGAAGAAAAGCAGATGGGAATGGTGGTAGGAGGAGAAAAGGACTGAGACAGAGGAAAACTGTGACTGTTCTGGGAGGTTTTGAAAGACTGGAGAAGAAATTATGTGCATAACTGCCTAAAGAGAGAGTTGGATAAAATTAACACATCATCATGGAAAACAGCCCTTCAGACTGAAAAATATATCTACACGAGTACTTGTGTCTTTGGCTATTGTAACCTGGTTGGCTGACTTTAAGCCTCAATCTGCTTTCACACCAAAAAGAGGCTGTGGACACAAGAGTCCCTGGAGTTGCTCAATGACTGAAACCATATCCTTTCTGCTCTCTCGTACTGTACATCACATAAACTGGAGGTTAGCTTTGTCCAGTATGTACCTGTATCAGTTGTGGGGTTTGACTCTTCCTTCAGGGCATGTGAGGAGACTGGAACATCCACTGTGGCTTGTGTTTACCCTCCATATCTAACCATTGTGGTGCCATGATGCAGGGACTACACTTTGCAGCATGTCCTTCAAGAGCAAAAGGAGCTTAGTCAGTGCCATATGGAGACAGGAGAAAGCCTCTGAGAACATGAGGTCCTGAAAGGGTTGGGCCACTGAGACTGGAGCTGACATCCCTTAGCTGGTGCCAGTCTGAGCTGCCGCAAGTATCATTCCTTCAGGGATTTCAACCTAGTCTTGAAAAAGCATGACCATGATAGGGCTGCACTGTGAGAATATTTTGTACTGAACAGGGATGCCAGCCTGTTGTGCTGCAGTTCAGTTGCAGCCCCTGCACTCCAGTAAGTGCTGAGTGGTTGGCCATGACAGACTCACCCAATGCTCAGCACGAACTGATGTTGCATGTGGAGAGGCTGCTTTGCTTGTGCAACTGTCTGACTGCCTAAAGAAGGGTTCTTTGTGTGCTTTGGTAACAAAGACAGTAAGTTTTAAACAGAATCTGAGTTCTAATTTAATCTCAAGATTAGATTATCCATTAGCTCATTTTGATTTATTCACTGAAAATCCTTGGTGCAGATTCAGTTTTAACAAGAAATCATTATTCAATTAACACAAAGCTTAGATATTGCTAAAAAAAAACCAACAATCTGATCAATTAATTTCACACAGTGGGAATCTAAATTTCTATTAGTAACAGTTCAAAAAGACTAAATCTACTAAAGCGCATTCAAAGTAGTCAATATTTGACTACCTGCAGTCCTCCCCATCTAGTGATACAGGTAATAAATTTTTCCTTTAGAGTCAATGCATTGGACTGTCTCTAAAGTGCCCTTTTAAATATCAACCAACAACCTGCTGAAAACACACGACAGACATTGTTTCCCTTCATATATGACACAAGTACCTCTCAGGATTAAACTGGTCATTTCTCCATATATGCCCCAAATTCCAATATTTAGCTGAGCTGAAAGCATTTTCTTCTGCACCTCTTAAGAAAAGCTTCTTCACAGAACAGCTAAATGTTTCTTTTTCCAGTTTTCCCACCAGTGTTAAGACCTGTGGAATGGTGACAGGAACAGACATAAGAGATATATTTGAAGACAATAAGAAACATATATTTACTTTCAAGATCCTTCTTAACAACCTCATTTTTTTAACAATTTGAGAATAAGTTGAAGATAGAATCAAAGAAGAGTTACAGCTGGAAAAGACCTTGAAGATCATCAGTCCAGCCTTTTTCCTAGCCCTACCAACTTACTAAATGATGCCCCCCAATGCAACATCTACCCATCTCTTGAACACCTCCAGGGATGATGACTCAACCACCTCCCTGGGCAGCCTGTGCCAATGGCTGACAACCCTTTCAGTGAAGAAATTCTTCTAATGGCTAACCCGCACCTTCCCTGGTGCAATTTGCACCCATTTCCCCTCG
>VWZO01022659.1:335420-346756 GCA_013396975.1 Bucco capensis | reverse complement strand
TTTTTAGAGGTCAGAGCATTTTAGATCTTGGGTGTTTGTAAGGCTGGTTTGTAACCTATGATCGAGAAGAGAATCTTAGATCTTTGGGGTTAATACATCTGGGGAAATTAGGCTAAAGGATTTTGATTACAACCCATCTACAGTATGAAGGCAGGGGAGTCTCCTGCCTGAGCATAGGGTTACTCAGCCTCACTTATCAGGCAAAAGGGCATTGCTAGCCAAAAGGATCACATTAGCTCACAAAGTATCTGACTTCACAAAATTCAGAAATATTGAAGGCAAGGAAATAGTTGTATGCTGACTAAAATCCATGTTTGCTATACTTAAGGGTTAATTTTTTTGATAGGTATCTCTTAAAGCTTTTTAATGGTCTTTCACTAAGATCTAATCTTTATAACTTTATTTGTTACCTGCTGAAGTAAGCAATGTTTCAGGGTGCTGCCTTTTCTGCTGTCTGTTTCTGCAGACATTCTTCGTGAGTTCAACCCATCTCTGATAGGGTACTCCACTGGCACTGGAAAGGAAACTACAGATAATGCTGCACTCAATCAAGCTGTGGCAGGGGATCGGGCAAAGTAAGAGAAAAATGCTTTTAATTTTAATAGAAATTTTATATTTCTTTCAAACTCAGTTCTAGCTAAAAAAAGGTCAAACCTTGGACTTTGGCAGGAGCTCAGTAAGGCTGATAGCAAACCCAAATATATTTCTTTAGGTCATCTCTAGTGTGAAGGCCAAGAAATGTGATGGGGACTTTGCAATGATTCTAATCTATGTCAAATAAATTAGCAGCAGTACAGTACTTTCTCTAGCATTTTCAACCAAGAAGCACAAAGCACTTTACAAGCTCTGCTCAGAAAGCCTCACATCCCTATCACGAGGCAGAGAAAAAAATATCCTCATTTTATAGCAGGCATATTCAAACCCTCTTATCAGTAGGATCAAGAGTTCATGTAGATAAACTAAGACAGAGAAAACTGTGAATTGCTTATGGGCAGTCTGTGGCAGAGCTGCAAATTACCTAGAGACCATCATGCACAGTCTTCAGTGAAATTCAGATCATAGCTTTTTCTCTTGGGAACAGTTCTCATGAGACATGCATCAGTGGCTTGAGGCCATGTAATAACATTGATATATGCACAGATGCTTTAATAATACATGTATCAATATCATCTGTCTGATGTTAGCAAAGAGCAAAGTGTATTTCTTTTGTGGTAGCACAGCCTATTTACTGTTTCCAGCTGGGATGCTACTTGTTTTCTCACTTTCCTCCCATCACTGCTTTTTCTTATCATACCTCTCATTCGATGAAAACTGGACTTCCCTAGATTTTTTGAGCCATTATGTGAGGGCTATCCATTCATCAGCTTTCCTCTTTGCCATGCTATCTGTGCAGGATTCCTTTATAATTTTTATTATTTTACTTTTATGATTTTATTTTTCTTTTATTTCCAGGGATGTTCCTGCACAAGTTACAAGATTAGTGGAACGAATGAAGAATAATAGTGTGAGTTTGATGTGTCATTCATATCTTTAAAAAGATGAAATTCTGTGGCATCATCAGTTTCTGACAGACCAACAGCAGATGCCAAACATTTAAGCTGTGGGTACAGCAATATATTATGTAATATTCCCCAGTGCAGGGTGTGAGTCAGTACAAAATAATCTATAGCCTTTGTCTTAAATGAATTTGTACCAGCATGTGATAGTTACTATCAAACTCAGATAATTGTAATCTTCTAATCAATCTTGTCACTAATGCTGTTGCTTCCCCTCCCAACCTACGTCATCCTGTAAGATGACAGAATTTTTTCTGTGCTAGGAATTTGCTGTGGTACTAGTAATTGTCCTGTAAATGCACAGTTTTCCAGCAGTAATGATACAGGCTAGGTTGTTAGGGGCAAGCTTTTCAAGTGGCAAATCATCTGGAGTGAATATGTGAAGAAAGGACTTGTTCTCTTTAAGAACAATTTAGTCCTTTCTTCCACTCAGTTATCAGCTGATTTTTGACTTACACATTTGTTGTTAGGAATTATTTGATTAATGGTCTGTAAAACACAGATCAGGCTGAGGTTTGCTTGCATATTTTTCACCTCAGCTACTGCTTTGAATGTTTGCAATTTGACTAATGTGCTCTGCAATCAGTAGCCTAAGTTACATGGTATCGTTTTGGAAAGCAGCCAAAAAGCCTTTAAGATAACTATGTGTGCAGGTCTACCATAAATACACTGGTGAATATATATTGGCAGTAATATTTGCAGTGCCTTCCTTTTCGGATTCACTTTTTCATAAACAAGTCATTCTGACTGTATCTGAATTGAGATTAAAAGGGATAGCAGCTAACAAGGAAGTGGTTGGATGGTTTTCATTCAAGCCGTTCAAGGCTTTCTATGTATTACTTATTTATCATATTTATCATCTTCAAAACATCACACAACAGAAAGGAATGTGAATACCTCTTTTAGCTAATTTAATAATTAAAAGTCTAACTAGAAAGAATGTTCATGTTAGAGGTGATGTATCTTTGATTTAAGAGCTCCTTTTGTCCGCTTTTCAAAATACCCATTTAATGCAGGAGAAAATATTCTCCCTCTTTTAATTTGAGTACATTTTGAGACCAAACTACTGAACAGTGTGTTTATCAGCTGGAATACATTGACTTTCACCTTTGAAGATTGGTCATTTTGAATCACTTGAGATTGATACACTATTGCTACTTTTCTTAGTGGTGTTTTGCATGGAAATTGAAGCATTAAAGCATTGAGTACAGCTTCAGATACATGATACTAAGTATAGTGGAACCTTACCTCAAAGCTAAGAAGGTGTATGCTTGCGAAAGCATAATCACTCTGTATCAGCTAGCCCTTTGCAAAATCCTTCTAGAAGAAAAAGAGTTAATATTGCCCCTCTGTTCTTTGCAGTTTGTCTCACAGCAAGACCAAAACACATTGCCTTCCAGGGTTTTCCAGCAGGATAGCTGTGTTATTTATGACATAGTAAAACATATACTGTAATTTTTGCAAGGAAGATCTATTCCTAGAACTGCAGGTGGTGTCACTAGTGTACACACAAGATATTACTAAGAAAAGCACACAGATGGATTTTGAGCAATAGTTTTCTGAAGTAAATCATTTTGCATGGTGCTACTGATACTGTAAACCTTATTTAGATCATAATAGTTTCCACATCTTCAGTAGATGTAGGAAAAGAATTCATTTTTGTTATGGATGCTTAGAGAACTATAGCTAGGTATCCTAAGAAATGTTAAATTTGTGGTTATTATATTGCTTGCCTTTTTCTGTCTTTTTTTTTTCCTTTTCTTCCTTCCCCCTTCCCCTTAATTAATGATTTTAATTTCATCTTTTATTTGCAGAGGATAAATATGCAGACTGACTGGAAGCTCATAACACTTTTCATAGGAGGAAATGACCTATGTCAATTCTGCAACAATCCAGTAAGTCCCCTGCTGCTTGCAGTGTGAACTGGGCCAGCCTGGGCAAAGGGTTTCTATGCACTGCAGTGGGTAAGAGGGCAGAACTCGGTAAGATCAGAATAAGGTAGGTCTTACTTGTGCAGCTCTGGATTACAATTGTACTTAGATCTTCAGGTCTAGACCATCAGGTCATAACTGATGTTATGATAAATGAAGTGGTATCTTCAGCACATCTGTAAATTACATAATTGTAGCAACTTTATTTCGCTGTTAAGTAAGATGGCTTTCCTTTATCTAGTCACTTTACCACCTGTAGATAAAAGGTTGAGGGTTTTTGCTTTGCTTTGTGCACAGTCATCCTTTCATGTCCTATCCGTGCACACTTACCAGTTTCAGTGCTATAGGAATGGTTCTACCCACAGCTCCTGCAGCTGCAATCATATATAATGCATACTTGTACATGTATATAATATATACACACATACTGTATAGGTATGGAGGTGAATGGCTGTGGCAGATTCCTCACTTAGTGATGAGGCTTACCTAATTTACAAGCAGCAGAGCACATACTTACTCTGTGATTAATTTCACATCAGGAAAACCAGCAAAACAGCACAGTAAGATAGTTATAAAGTAAGGAAAGAGAAAATAAACTCTTCCTACCTTCTACTTCTGACCCAGCCACAAAATGGCAGTAGCACATGAGTGTGGATGGCAAGGAGATAGCATGTCTGCATCCAAGGATTGCAGTGATACTTCCTTTATGTTGCACAGCTACAATTAGTGCCAACCACAATGCTCTTGGTGAGCTGAGGTTTAGGAAATGAGCAAGGGAACTGAGCTGCTCTTTAGTTTTGTAGAGTAGGCCAATGAGGCTGTCAATGAACTTCTGCTTGAAGTTAAATCAAAGAAAATTATTGCTGAAAATAAGACAGGCATTTCTCATAGGAAGTTTATTTGACTGTCAAATAATTCCACAAGTGAAGAAATAAAAGTTGGATTACTTGAGACAATTATATTAGAGGATTTAAACCACTCAAACGGAACAGGGAAAGTTCACTGCTGAGCAGCAAGTATATAAAGTGATTTCATTCCCATATAAATGCCTAAGTTTTGTTAGTTATTACTTGTGGCAGGTAAGGAGCATATAGAAGGCAAGCTGCTAATATTCCATAGAGTAGAAACAATCTTACTTTCAGATAAACTCACATCTCCCAAAGGTAATCTGTGTTTGTGAGTTGTTAGTCATGTTTTTAAGACTGGCATAAGCAAAACTGGGGAGGGGGATGTTAATGTTATCTGATAATGTCCCCTGAATTTCCTCCCTTACTGGTATCTAATGGCCACTAGAGCTTTTCCTGTGAGTGAGATGGCTGTGATGGGAAAGGAGAAAAGCAAAGACAGGACAGTTTTGCCTGAGATTCTGTTACTCTTGACCCAAGAGTTAGAAGTTTGAATGTTGCTGTGAGAGACTCTAGCCAATCACTGTTGTGCCTGCTTAAGTAAACTGATAATGAAATTCAACCCATTTGCTTCAACAGGTACTCTATTCTCCTGAAAACTACACCTACAATCTACAGATAGCTTTGGACATACTTCACAGAGAGGTAAAACAAACTTCTCCCATATGTGGGAGTGGGGACTGTGTTCTGTTTGTAAAGCAGTCACTGATTATTGATTAAGAATTTAGATCCTTGTTTTCATCTGCAGAGCCACTATTATTTGCAGAGATGCTTATTTGCAGGAAAATCTTTGTGAGAGACAGAAAGGGCTGGCAAAGTATTTTACTGAAGGAATAAGAATGTGCTCATTTCTAGCTGATGTGCTATGGACAAATAATGTAAAAAGTATTGTAACAAATTTGAACAAACTTGGTGTTCAATGGCTAGAAAGCGCTTTGCTTATTCATTATACTGCATTTTTTTTTATGGTCATTAAGAGAGAGAGTCTGATATTCCTGATGAGGGTGAGAACAATGAGATTACTGAAAGAGTTAGCAGATGTCTAAGCTGTACTGAGACCTTGTCTGGACCTTTGTGAAATAATGTTTTTCAAGTGATCAGCATTTAAAATAGAACTAGGTAGCACAGGCAGAGGCTGTAATTTAGTATTGTACATGTGGGGGATTAATTATTGAGAAAGTACTTTGAGCATCTCTGTTATAAATAATGCAAGCTGCCTGAATCAGCAGGCTGCTACCTGGGTTCTGCAGTGGCTGTGTAGGGGCAAAGATGGCACTCTGTTCTTTGGGCACTGGCTATGGGTTTGCTTACTCTTGGCAGGTTCCACGGGCGTTTGTGAACCTGGTTACAGTGTTTTCCACAGCAAGCCTCCGGGAGCTGCACACGTCAAAAAATAATACCTGCCCAAAGCTACTTATGAGGTTTGAGGATGATTTATGTTTAAGTTCTCACAGTTGCTTACAGAAGGCTGCAAAGTTTTCCTGGGTAACTGTTTCTCTTAAAGAGAAAAGGTTCTAGTATTTCAGACTACCAAACACCTTTCTCTCTGTATGCCCATGTGTCTACATGTGCACAGGATCCTGTGCCTCTGGAGAGGCACCACCACCTTGGTTTACAGGCTCAGCTGGGCCCTGTGTTTGGTTTATTGAAGCTGACTGCATCTGGTTGTGTCCAGCACAGGCAGTCCTGGCCTCTGTTCACAGAGGTCACCTCTGCTGCCAAAACATGAGCATCTAACATGGTTTTTGGAGCCTTTTCCTCATCATATATTCATGAATTTATCTCTAATAAATGTGTTTCTGCTCAAGAATCAGGGCTGTGTAGAAAGTCAGAGATGAGAGCTGTCGTGGCTAGGCTTCGTGAATGAAGATCCAGGGAGGGCTCCATCCATGCTCCNCCAAGTGATTTTCAGACTGTGCCTGAGAGATGAGAGCTGAAGCTCCAATTTAACCCTGCAGCTTGTTAGCTCAGGAATTGGGGGAAAAAGAGGAGCAGATCTCAGCACCATGTTTTCATCTCACAGGATCCTGTGCCCTTGTGTTGTAAACCCTAAGGAAAATTCTGATGAGCTGAAGAAGTTGGTCTACTTTAACAGAATGTATCAGGTAAAACACATGACATTTGTCACAGTTTTAATATTTGGAGGTGGGGGACCATTTCCAATCACTTTAATGGTGCATTTGTAGGGGGAGATGGGAGTAGGCTCAAGATCTTTACGACTCTGATCCACTAAAACAACAAAACAGATGAGAAGAAATATTGTTAAAGAGCCATAAGAAGAGTATGTCAGAAAGCCAGCATTTTTTTCACCACTTACCTTGTTGGAGATCAGATTAAGTCAAAGAACATGATAACTTGGGAACGAACTTTGAGCATAGGATGTCAGCCAAACCAAAAATGCTTTGCTGGCTCTGGAAGAACATGTTTTAGACAGAAAAATCTAATTACAGAGCCTGCCTATGTCAGTTAGGCAGCCATCCATACACTGCCTCTCTGCAAAGAAGGCTGAGATGCACATCTCAAAAAGCTGCATGTGCTGGCTGCCTGGTGTGAGCTGGAAACCATGGCCAGGTCTGGGTTTCTGCCCCTGGGTAAGTTATAAATAGACAAACGGGCTTGAGGAGCTGACTGTAAAAGAAGGAATGGTGACTTGTCTTCTTGACTCCTTAGGAGAGAACTCGTCAGCTAGTGGAGAGTGGAAGGTATGACACTACAGATGATTTCACAGTGGTTATGCAGCCATTTCTGACAAATGTGAATATGCCAAAAACACAGGTAAGAACAACAACAAAAAAATTGCCCCTACATTAAACCCTCATGTAATTACACTGATTTTTCAAAATTATCTTGGTTATAAGTGTGACCAACGGTTTTCTGGCCTAATAATTATTATATTCAGTTGAGATAATATCCAAAATTGCAAATTATGGAATAACTTGGAGATAATGAGCAACAGGAATACAGACTTTGAAGACATGATCAGACAAGCATGTGGTAGGTGTTTAGTTCAGTCTTCACTCTATATCCCCCATATATCACAAAGTCCCTTCCAGTACTTTGGTTCATGACTTTTGGTATGAAAACCCATGCTCTTCAAAATTCTGTTATGTGTGAATCTCAGGGGAAATGAGGAATAAAATAAATATGTGTGCCTAAGTATTTTGTACCCAGAGTCCTAATGGTCATATATTCCTTATAACTTTGGAAATCATATATTAAAAAGCTTTAAAAGGCTTTTTAGTTCTGAGTTACTAACATTCTCTGGCTCAGTTTGATTCTCTTGGCCTCAGAAGCCTTTGCAGCTACTCTGAAGTCAGCTGGGATATCTTGCTGGGAGAGGAGATCGTGCATAGCTTGTTGCACATTTACTGCCTCTGTGACAGCACCCATTTTGTTCTCTAGGAGGGTTTGCCAGACAGCTCATATTTTGCCCCAGACTGTTTCCACTTCAGCCAGAAGTCCCATTCCCAGGCTGCACGTGCTTTGTGGAACAACATGGTAAGACTTTTAAAGGTTATGTTGGTCACTTCTTTTCTGTTCACATCATGCCCTTGGCAGCAAAAAAAACAAAACCCAAAACTTCAGGGAGCTACTAGGTAGCTAGCTCTATCTCTTCTAAACTTTTAGTTTTGTTTACAAAGAAGAAAAAAGTGATCATGTGAAGAAAGGTCACCTAAACTGTTAAATCAGTCATATAAAACTAACAAATCTTAGGGTGTGTTAAGGATTTGGGGGTGCTGGGACATGATACCTGCCTGGAACATTGATCATCTGGCTACATGCATGGTGTATGGCAGTTAGCCTCTTCAACACACAAATGAGCACTGCATGGAGTTAGCTGCCAGCATGGGTGCAATGCACTGCAGTTGTCTTGCTGTGCTGCCAAGGTTCCAGTGGCTTGGTAGCACAGCATTGCCTGTTGCTCTCTGATGTTCATTTCCTTGTTTTCTGTGCACCCCTCTTTTTCCCCACAGCTAGAACCCTTAGGAGAGAAGACAGATAATCAGCAGATAGATGATGAGATCATTCTCAAATGTCCAAGTGAAGTAAGTTGCAAGGGTGTCTGTGTTTATGTGGAGGTGCTAGGGGTGGCTGGGAGTCTGCATGAGCCTTTACCAACTGCTTGGAGTGCTGTTTCTGTGAGGGAGGCCTGACTCTTCCTCACATAGTTTGTACCACTGCCACCAGTAGCAGCATGAGTACTCCCCCACAGATGGAGGCAAGCTCATCCTAGGAGTAAGCTTCCTTGCAGAATAATGTCACAGCTGGCCAAAACACAAGAGAAGAATGATTGGATTACCTAGTCAATATCATCAAGTATCCACACTAAATGACAGAGCTCCACTGGGGAAAACAGAGCAATGACAGTCACCAATCAGCTCAGCTCTGCACAGGCCACTGGGAATTATCTTCTAGTGGCACCACAAGCTTCTTGTTAATCACACACATCAGGGTCCTGAGCATATTCTGTAAGTTCTGGTTGTGTGAAAATATCATCCCAGGTTTACACTGTTATTGTATGGATTTTAAAAATGCCAGTTCTTTATTTTTAATCCCTGGAATTTATTTGCATCAAGCTGCTAATAAAAATGCCGGGTTTTTTTTTTTAGTCCCTGGAGTTCATTTGCATCAAGCTGTTAATCTTCTACAGACATCTGAGAACTGAAGGTTGAGGAATGAAAATCTCCATGTGTTCTTCTGATGTTTTGCATTAACTCAGATTGTCTTGTTTTGTAGACTGAGCCATTCCTGAGGACATATAAGAACAGTAATTACACATACCCTAACCAAACTCAAGTAAGTGTCAACATCACCATCCTACTGTTACTCTGATGGATCTGTTCCTGTATGGTAACCAGATGAGTCACGCTCTGCACCACAGGTGAAATCAGTCTTTGGCCAAAGTAATTTGGGAACCTGAGTGCATGGCACAGAACAGGAAAACCCTCCCTGAGTTAGGCAAAATGCATCCAGAAACACCTTTCTGAACACATGCTCATCATGGTTATCAGTGCAGGATGCTACTTCAATCTGAGCAATACTGAATATTACTATAGAATTGAGCAACTAAGACCTGTCTGGTTAATGACATACTAAACAGGCTCTGGTTGCCTACCTGGCCTCTACTAGGAAGATTATAGTTACTACTGGTTATATTTGATAGCCAAATGCTAGTCAGCTCTCTTCTTCTCTTTAGAATTATGGAAGCCAGCTGCTATGCGAGGACAGATCTCCATCCTCCCCTCCTGCAACTTCAGGTAGTCTTTCCTACTTTATGTTAAGAGGCTGAATTACCTTCAGCTGTCCTTCAGTGTAAGTTTTTATTTTTGCTGAAATAACTGCTTAAAAATTCTGCTGAGAAAAGTTGTCACGTTTTTCAGCAGCTGCTTAATAGATACAATGCCATACTGTCACACAAGGTAACATTCTGACTGAGTAGCTCCACTTAACTCACTGCCAGTGGAGAGCTTAATATCTCATGATAAAATCCAAATTTGTGTGCTGACATAGCCTATAGGTGATATCACCTAAATCTTGGGGAAGGCAACTGGAAAGCATGGGTTCATGCATGTTAGTCTAGGACTTAGCAATACTCAGTTTTTCATATTGTCTTCTCCTTAGTTCTTCTCTCTGCCGCCTTACAGCTTTAATATACTGTTCCTGCTTTGTCTAATACTGCATTGTTTTACCTTTATTTTGGTACTGGAAACTGTTTGTAACTTATTATTATTTGCTGCTTGCTCTTCTCTCTTTTCAGTAGCAATGTTAGCCATTAGAATGCTGAATAATACACTTATGCATATTAGGAGATGAGCTGTAGAGAGATCCTGTTTCATCACCTTGGTATTGCAAAAACAACATGTCTGAGCATCAGAATGCACAATGGCATATTTCACATATGCAGTGGTGAAAAAGATTAGCTATTTCCTATCCAGGTTTAACTAAATCTCCTTCATTTCCAGTGCATTCCCTAAAGCCAGCTGATGTGAAAATTATAGCAGCCCTTGGGGATTCTTTGACGGTAAGATGAGTGTTTTTACTGTTCTCTTCATAAAAATGCAAACATGCGCCTGCTCCGGCGCAGGGGAAATAACTGTTGTACCTAGAAGCAAATATCTGTTCATTCATGGATGATAATAGATCTAGCAGCTAGAACAAGAAAGAAGGTGTCAGTTCTCCAGCGCTCTACTTCCCCCACGCATGTATTCACATGCCTTCGAACTCAGGCAAAAACACTGGCAAATCCTTTAAAGAAATGTTTAAATAGTTTGCTGAATTCGAGACAGAAGAGATCAGATGCTGTTGAAATTAATAGCACATAACACAAGCCTTAGGATACTGTGGTTTTCTATGTTTTTCTGAACAGGAACAGACTGGTGAACATGTTCTTTTGCATCATATTTTTCAGGAACAGTATGTAACTAAGGAATGTTGGATAATAGCATTTTTTTTCATTTTAGTATTAATGAGATAAGGATGTACAGGGGTGATGCCCTCTTACTTTATCCATTTCAGAAGATATTTGGTCTTTTTATTGTTCCTGTTTTATCTTATGTCTAGTTTTCTTATCAAGGTGTAGTTTCTTGCTGATGACGATTACATTTGGTAGTATCACAGTATGTCAGGGGTTGGAAGGGACCTAGAAAGATCATCTAGTCCAACTCCCCTGCCAGAGCAGGATCACCTAGACGAGGTCACACAGGAATGTGTCCAGGCAGCTCTGGAATGTCTCCAGAGAAGGAGACTCCACAGCCTCCTGGGCAGCCTGTTCCAGTGCTCCGTCACCCTTACTGGAAAGAGGTTTCTCCTTGTGTTAATACTAAACCTCCTGTGGTCCAACTTGCTCCCATTCCCTCTTGTCCTAACATTAGATGACATTGAGGAGAGCCTGGCTCCCTCCTCCTGACACTCACCCTTAACATATTTATAAACATTAATGAGGT
>VWZO01022659.1:261118-335367 GCA_013396975.1 Bucco capensis | reverse complement strand
CAGCACTGACCCCTGGGGCACACCACTAGTCACAGGCCTCCAGTTAGATTCTGCTCCACCAACCACAACTCTCTGGGCTCTGTCCTTCAGCCAGTTCTCAATCCATCTCACATCACAGTCTCCCAATCCATACTTCTGAAGTTTGGCAATGAGGATACCATGGGAGACAGTATCAAAAGCTTTGCTAAAGTCAAGAAAAACCACATCCACTGCCTTCCCCTCAGCTATCCACCTAGTTATGCCATCATAAAATGTAGCCTAGAAGGAGTATGTCTTAAGGTACAGACATCCTATATTCCTGTTTGTGTTTATGCTTAATGTTTTCATAATGGTCAAAGACTGAAACTCCACAGCCAGCTCAAGGGGAACACTGGGCAGAAAGACATAATTGGAACATAGATTTCTCTGGTTCTGAGCCTTAATAACAAAAACATTGTGTGTACAAACCATGAAGTCTGTACAAGTCTCTGGCAGGCATGTTGCTAAAACTCCTACATGCAGGAGGCTACTGAAATAAATTGAAGCATTTAAATGCAAATTTGCAATATTGACAAATGAAAGATATTCTTTGTAAAGCTGTTGTGATATTAAAATATCCAGGACCCTGCAGGTGTTTCTGTTTCTAAGTATAGTCTGTTGGAACTGATAATAAAATCTGCTTTCATAGAAAGTTCAGTGGTGCATTGCTGTCTCAGATCTGCATTTGACCCATTCTGAACATCAGTCTTCCATTCAATCAATAAAGCTTATACACAGAAGAAAATGCATTGTTATTTAATTTGAAGTAGCAGCAAATGGTCTGCCTAGTCTTGTGCTGTACTGAAATTCTACCATGTACCCAAATTCAGCATGAAACTACAGGATTGCAGCTGGCATGCAATCTGCTTCTGAATTGTGGTGGTGTTTTAGGAGGGTTGTAGTTGCATGCTTTCCTCTTCCTTCAGGGTAAGCCTAGAGAGTGGTTTCCTCCTTGCTGTAGTACTACTAAGTCTCTTCACTTAGCAACATACTTTACAAATTGGTATACGAGTATTATGGTGCTTCTTTCTGAGATTTTTTTTCTGTTGAGTTCATATAGTTGAGTTCTTATAATTAGCCAGAAAGTTTTTTGTGTGTTTGAAATGTTTTCATCATTCTTGAGTAACACCCTTGTAAATGAGTTATTCAACTCATCTAGACCATAAGAAGAAAGACTTTGTTCCACAACTCCATCATATGTCATGTGCATCATACGCAATACGACATTTGTAAATAATTATAAAATGTATTAACACTTCTTAATGATTATTAATGCCTTCTGCTTCAGAAGGAAGATTGGGGGAAAGCCAGATGCCTTCTAAAGCCTTTGAAGAAATGCATTTGAAAGTAAATATAATGACTATGTATGAATTACTATTGTATAAGTAATTGTACTTTAATTTCATTTGGTTAATGAAAAATAATGTCCAGGCTGGTACAGCAATTGCTTCAGATAGTCTCCTGGATTTGGACACTGAATATCGGGGACTGTCTTGGAGGTAAGTCTTCAGTTAAAGTGATGGGGAGATGTATATTTTCTCCAGTAAAGAATATTATTCTTTCCCTCATGGTTTGGGTCTTCTGGCTGTCAGAAAGTTGTAAAAAAACTTGCTTCTCAGTCTACCATTTCTTGTGAAGATGTATCATGATCCAGGATTTGTCATAAGGGTGGCTTTACAGAAAATGTTCACAGCAATGGTTTTTAGGCTAGCCTTTTGACTTCTCTCATACTTTCATCTTTAGTTACTTGTGACATTTCATCTTTTATGGTGGCATGGCAAGTTGGAAATCTACAAAACTGGAGATAAATCACTGGAACAAATAAGTTAGAACTGTTTGCTTTTGTGGCTTCTCAGAGCTTCTTTTTCTCAAATTTTGTGGCACCATAGAGAACAGCTTGTTTAACTGGACAACTCCTACCACATGCAGCACTGAGTTGTAAAAGACTAAATTGTTTTGGTGTGATAATGTAGCTCAGTTGATTTTGACTGAAGCAGTCCTGTGCTGTCCTAACACCTCTCCATAAGCCAGAGTGTGTCCTCAGTGTGTCCCACATGTTAAAATGCTAGACAGAATCCCCCTTTGCAGGAAGCAGGAGATGAGAAGGAGCAGCTGCTGCTGCAGCTCTCTTATCACCCAGGGGCTTGGCTGTTTGGTGATGCCATAGAGTGGCCCTATGAGGCTGCAGCTGGCTTCAGTCAGCCTTCTGATCTGCAGTAGTTTAGGGCTCAATCATTCAAGTATGTTGCTTTCTCAGGCATTTTTCTGCCATTTCATAAAGGTTGAATATACCCCTGTACAGCTGCAAGNACACAGTATTCCAGATGAGGTCTCACCAGAGCAGAGTAAAGTGGCAAAATCCTTGTGACAAGCATCTTGCCACTGAAACTTCAGCCATTGTCCCTAACAGCACTTCCACTTCTGTCCTGTCCATGAAAACTGATAGATTGATAGTTACCAAATTAATACCTGGTTTGTTTTTCCAGTGATATGTGGCAGGTTTTCACTTTGTTTATTGTCTGTGTCCAGCTAAGAGATAAGTGACTAGGATTTCTTTCTTGTTTTAGTATTGGAGGAGAAGCATCACTGGAGAATGTGACAACTCTACCTAGTAAGTAAATGCTGTGCTAGATCTAATTGGCAAGATGGAGAGAATAGGCTGATTTCTGACATGTTTACAAAGAGGTCTTAAGGATCTCAAAGTTCTTTTAGAGTAAGTAACAAGAACTACCTTTCAAAGAAACAATATCCTAGGACTAACGAATAAAAAGTTGCCTTCAGCAGTGAAGCTGAGAAGCTGCTAGAAATTCTTCCCCTTTTCCTTTCCCTCTCCTTTCTCAACTGCTTGGTAAGTGTTATTTTTAAATGTTTGCTATATTCAGGCTTGTGATGTAATTAACATTTGTTTTTAATAAATATTCTACTACGGCTTTTCCAAAAGAAAGGTGTTTACATACAGAAGACCTCTTTGGTAATAAAGCTGACTACTCATACACATAACCTGAAGGGAATAATTTTAACTTACTCTTCACTGAAATGTGAAACTTCTTGTAATTTGGAATTTTAAGCCACTCGAGTTTGTTTTGATCAGCTGTTATAATAAACTTCCATTTGAGGAGGGCCAGTAAACTACCCTTCTCTGTGTTGTCCATTATTACAAGCAGAATGTAACAAGAATATAATTAGAATAAGCAATTAATTCACTGGATTTATTTTGACAAAGCCTTCAGTAAAATGTGATTAAATTCAGTCTTTGAGATTAAAGTAGTTTTTATAGTTTACAGTATGACCATTTTCACTCTCAGATGTGAATTACTCTGTCAGCTTCCTTTTGGAAACTACTATAGGGGTACTATGCAGTGTGGTGGGATTTCATTCATCTGGGGCTTTCTTATTCATATTTATCAGTAGCACAAGGTTTTGCACAGCCAAGAAGCAGACTCAGATCCTCCAGCTGAAAATGAGCCCCTGCTGGGCTGAAGTCCCCTTCTGGTTCACTTCAAAAAGTCACCATCATGTGACTGAGGATTTTGCTTTAGGCTTTAACCACTAGAACATAAGAAAGAACTGCACACAATAGTCCTCAATTCTGCTCATCTTGTCCATCAGTGACAGTGCAGAGCACACCAAGCATGCTGCTGTCTGACTCACTGCCAGCTGGTGATCCCTATCACCACTGCTTGGTGGATGCATCTCGTTGACTGGAGGCTGCAGCAGCTGTTCTGTCACAGAGCAGAACTGTGGCAGTGCTAGTGCATGTTAGTCCCTGTAGGCAGGAAGCAGATGTAGTCATTTTCCCTTTATTGCCCTCTTTGTTTTTCAGACATCATACGAGAGTTCAATGTTACACTCGTGGGCTATTCAACTGGCACTGGGAGTGAGAACGATTCGAATGCATTCCTTAACCAGGCAGTTCCTGGAGCAGAGGCAGAGTATGTAACTTTTTGTTTTAGATTTATGGTGATGGAGGCTTCATCTAATTACCTTTTAACTGTCATAACTTGCTCTGAACTGCAAACCAAACCAGTCTAGTTAGAGTTGAAAATTGACTCAAAACATGTTAAACTTATAGGCTTATTTCATAGATGAACTTCCAAATGAAGCCAGCAGTCCTGGTTAGGAAATCCACAAACAAGAAACTGGCAGAAACTGTTTTATGGTGGTGGTTTCTACCCTTCTTCAAAATCTATTAATTTATCTATTTTTCTGTTAATAAATCACAGAGACCACAGATGTTTTAAAAAAAATGAGCATGTTGTGAATTGGCAAGGAGAAACTAGGAGAAAAAACAAGATGAAATCTTCCATAACTCAGGTTCAGGCTTCTGGATATATAAGCAAGAGTGGTCAAGAGAGAGGACAAAAACTAGCCATAATATGGAATATGAAGAAAAGAGTGTTGCTGATGGTCATATATGGGGTTTGGTGCATTGCAGACCTGGTATAGTTGCAGCAAGTTCTGCCAATATAATAGAGATTGTAATGTCTTGCAGTCATCTGAATTTGGCTCTTTGTTTTTAGTCACACCTGGGAGGCTGCATGAGTTGAGCTTTGCTGTGTTGCTTATCCTAGAAATGTCTGGCTTCTTATTGAAAGTCAGTGCTGCTTAATTAATACAACAGATGGTTGCTGAAATTCAGCCATAATTTGGGCACAGGTTCTGGCAGACCATACCTGGATTTGACATTGTTAGTTGATATTACCCAGACCTTAATTTGTTTGTTTGTTTAACAAAAATTTCCTCTTACTTCCCAAAGAGGTATTGGAAGTGAAGTTCAGAAGCCAAGTGAGATGTTTGTTGGCTGTATGTAAGCAAAAATGGTTAGGATTTATCAGGTATGTTTATTGCTTTCCTGTGGACCTTAAGTAATTTCTGACTCATACTAGTAATCTTAGTTAATTGCTTGGATTTCCTGACAGAAATAGTCTGCTAGGTGCCCTGATATATTCTACAGTCCCTCCATACCTGAGAGAAGGGATTTTGTTTTCTAGTGATGACTGAATCTGTGTATGTCAGGGAAACATGCAAGGATTGTGGCTCTGATTCATTTATGAGAGTCTATAAACATACTTCTATATGCAACATATATCCAGACTTGCTTCAGCATTTCTTGTTTTAGGAAAGAATGAGTTAGATGCCTGGCTTGTATTTTGTATCAGTTAAATCCTAAACAGGCTTTTTAGAGTGGTGGGAGGACTTGAAACAGGATACACCAATATGACTTAAAGCAGTTTGTAGCAGTAGCAACTGAGGCATTACTATTAAATAGTTATTGGTTAGCTGTATGAAGTGAGTTGATGGGTACCAGTCTAGTGAAAATTTGTCTACTTCATCTATATCAATTAGTCTTCTCTCTTCCCATGCAAGCAGCTGGACTAGATAAACATGATGAAGTGGAGCCAGCTATGTTTTGCAACCATGCTTTGTAAACATTCAGCAAGGAGGTGCAGACAGCAGTTGTCTTAGATTTCTGCTAATCTTCTGTTATTTCTCTGTCTCATAACTCTGTAGGAATGTGTGCAAAAGTACAGTACTATAAACTACTGCATTAATATCACTTATCTTTTAAATGCTTCTCTTGGGGTTTTGTTCTGTCACATTGTGGCTCTTGACGCATCTGAGAAGATGAATGCATCCTAGTTGAATATTGAAATGTATTGCAATACAAGGAAATACTTCTCTTGCTTCAGGTATTTGGTCCTGGAGTGATGATGCAGCACTGCATTTATTCCTCATCAGCCTAAAACACCCATTTTTCCTATGATTCAGAGGGCAAAAAGAGTTCACCAGCTAATGCTGGTATTTCAGAATTGTTACCTGGCCATTCTCACTTTTGAGTGCTAATCTGTAAACTGCTTTCCAGAGGTCCCAAGACCTTTCTGAAATCAGTAGTTCAGCAGCTTTACTAGTTTTTGGGAACCAGGTACTAGAGTTTCTTAAAATTAAATCAGTGTCTGCTTTGAAGAGCTTTTTAGTGAAGTTGATGGCAATGTAGCAGTGCAGGTCTCATTCAGCAAAACATTCCTAAGCCTATCTGCATTTACTGCCAAAGTGCTTACGTGCGTGCTGGAGTTAAGTATAGATCTGAAGCAAGTTGCTGAAGCAGTGCCTGGCTGAGATCTCTGATTTTACATGGGGAAAAAAAGGTTAAGAATTTAAGACTGAGAGGAAGAATCAGTAACAGGAACTGTGAATATCTGTCTGTTCCATGAACAAACTCTTTCTGTTGATCAAGATCTAAATTTGATGGAGACTGCAGCTCAAGAATGGGTGATTGCTGGCACTGCTTCATTCAGTGCTTCATGTTAGATCTTACTGACTGCATCAGCTCAGAATGAATCAAATCTCCCATGACTGCATGAGAAATCGAAGGTGTGTCAGATTGTTAGCTCAGTAAGTAGTGTTTTCCTCTGAATCAATATTGAAGTCAATGCCCTAGCTTACAGGTTTCCACAAAAAGAACAAACGCAAATCACGGCCACCTATGGCCTGTGATGGCTTTGGCATACAAATAATTAGGTTATGACATTGAACAAGGGTAACAGTAAAGAGAATTATTCATGCATGCAGTGTCTGTGTCAAAAGTTAGAGGTATGACAGGGCTCATTCCCCAGTAAATACTCTCACGTTACTGTTAGATCACTATTCGGTTGGAGAAGGGTGATGAGAGATATCTCCTGTTCCTGTGGTAAACACAGCATTGCAAAGGAAAGCTAAGCTCTGGTTGCCTTACAAAACAACCGTCATGCTTATTAATGTCAGCTGATGTCCTTCCAGAAATGATAGACAGACAGTGAAGTGTTTTTAACAAGAGCCTGAAGGCAGACACAGCTCATGCCATACTACAGTGCTGCCTGGAAGGCCAAAGCTTTCTAACCACATTCACTTTTCTATGCATATTTGAGGATCAACCCGTCAGAGCAGTCGAACAGGATTAAAGTGTTCAGCCTAGGTCGAAATTAATGACAATTTACATGCACACAGATGTATGTATATGTATAGACAAAAGAGACAGATAGAGAGTGCTCACTTGGCTACTGGAAAATAGCAAGGCTGTTAACTTGTTAGAGTAACTTTGAAAGTTATTTGGATTCTTAATTACCCTGGAAATGTAGTGTGCGCAGAGATATTTTACACTATTGAAAATTAAGTATTGAGCCTGGGTGCAGGCTACAGAAATGAGGGAGATATGCACTCCAGAGTGAACTCTGAAACACTTCAGTTTTACAGGAGGGTGTATGTACAATCATCATTCAAGAGCTCAGTTGAATACTGGGACTTGGGATTCTCTTGTTTTTGTCCACGAGGAATAGATTGATAGCAGTCTAGTTCTAAACAGACCATCTGCTTACAAACATGTTGCTGTGCCTGACCTTTCAGCTGTTTTAGGTGCTAAGTTCACTGTAAGAGAAGCTACACTTAGACTTCCAGATTAATTATTGAACTTGAGTAAAATCAATAATCAAGTTCAATTTGATGTTGACTTTCCACACTCAAACCTTCTGATATCTGACAACTTTATTTAACATGTCTGTAGAGCATTAATGTTGATCTCTCCGTAAGGGTGTTTCCTTCACTCACTAGTTTTCCTTCTTCATAGGCACTTACCAGCCCAAGCAAGAAATCTCGTGAGACTAATGAAAATTGATCCTGTAAGTTGTCTGGAACCCCTTTAATGTTACAGTGTGAAAAGAAACAGAAGAGATCCACCTGCAACAATATCATGTGCATATCACAGTGTCAAAGAAGTTCAGGCTCGTTGTTTTGTTCTTTATTGCACAGAGAATTGACTTCAGTGCTGACTGGAAGCTCATAACAGTGCTTATTGGAGGCAACGATCTGTGCAACTATTGCAAAGACCCTGTGAGTAGTAAGACTGGTGAATCAAAAGTGTAGTGGGACTGTGATGTCAGTGTAGTATGAAATCAAGAGATATCCACAGATCCTTAGATCCTTCACAGAAATAGCATGAGTTGTATATGCTGCTGGTGGTAGTTGCTGCTGATAGTGCCCTGATATAAAACCAGTCACCAATAACAGAGTAGGATGGTTGTGTTCTCTCTGGCTTTTTCCATGATAAGACCCCCTGTCTTGGCTGCTGTCTTTTGCTCATGACCAAAAAGTGGAAGGAAGAAAAGCTTCACTCCTCTGATGTGATAACTGCCGTACTGCAAGAATGACCCCTTCAGACATCCAAGAAAGAATGACACTGCTTTGAACTACCACTAGTCCAATCTTACAATTATCATCACCTCAATACTCAGTATAGGAAAATGCTAGGAACAGGTATGTATGAGGGAAGTTACTGCAGTTGCTCAGTATCATTTGAACGTTATGCTTCTCTGGATTGTGAAGAAGCCTTCAGGGCCACCACAAGGAGATAATGGTAGTTGAGCGGAGAGGTGTCAGGAAGAGGCCATCTTTCTCTGCCACCTCTTACTCTCTTGCCTTTAGTATGATAACTTCTGAACATTTTCAATTCTCCTGCAACCCCTTGCACTTGAGAAATCTGCTGCTTCTGCAGGAGCCTTGCTAGACATCTTTGCTGCTGCTGCCAAGTTTGATGGCTATGACCTTGACTAGCAATGTTTTCCCCTAATTTTATGAGAGGTTACCAGCTGGCTGTGAGCACACCTATGGCTGCTTGGTTTATGCTCTTCAGCATGCATTCAAATTGGTTTCCTTCCTGCTTCTTTGCATAAAGGACCCAATGCATTTGGGTTAAATATACTGCTATTCAACTAGGTTTATTTTAAATCCAGACTTTCACTGAGCCTTTCTATATTTTAGGTTAATTTATATGCTTAAAATCCCCAGTCTCTAGAAAGAATCAAGGATATTCTACTGACCACAGTGTTGTATTGCAGAAAAAGAAGAGAATTAATGAAATTCTCCAGACTCCCAGCCAAAATGCTTTGTGTCTCCATTTAGCAGTAATATTTTCTGTTTCTATCAGGATCACTACTCAGCTGTGAATTTCATTAGAAGGATTCAAGAAACTCTTGATATTCTGCATAAGCAGGCAAGTGCTGTAAAATCATCCTGGTATTCTAGCTCATACTGGTACAGGACAGACTGGTGCTAGCTCTTCTGCTTAGTTGGTTTTGTTGGGCTTTTTTTTTTGGTTGGTTGGTTTGGTTCAGTTTTTTGTTGTTGGTGGTTTGGTTTGTTTTTTTTTCCATTCTAGTACCAAAGATGTTCCACTGACTTGTACAAGAAAATTTTATTTTGTGTTTTCTACCTGAGTGTAGTGACACATAATCTGAAATGACAGACAGTAATACTGGACCGTGCTGTTGGAAAAGAATCAAAAGCTGAGTTGGAGGAGTTTAGTGGGATGTTTTGTTGCTTTTTTTTTATTTTTTCCCCTTCCAACAACAGAGAAAGGAAAGGAGTGTCACATGGCTGGACTTTTGGGTAAAATGTACTGTGCAGTGTACAACCAGTTCCTTTGAAGCTAAAGTCTGGCTTACCTTTCAGGTTCCAAAAGCTCTAGTCAGTCTGGTTGAAGTGATGGACCTTCTCCCTTTGAGACAGTTGTTTGTGGATACTAAAGTTCAGTGCCCCACTTACATGGCAGAGTAAGACTTGTTTCACTTGCTTTTGTATCTCAGCGTACTGTCTATGACGATTAAGCATGTTCTTATTCCATGTATGTCTGATTGTTTGAGCTGATGCTCAAAGGTTGTACTACAGTTCTACAGACATCCCATGCAGTGCTGACACCACTCTGCCTGATGGTGTTGCCTTCTCTTGGCTCTTACCTAAGTGTTGTCAGAAGACCTGTGTGTTTTGTCCATGTCTAGAACTGTAAGGCTTTGTGTAATACATAATGCACACTTCACTGAGCTTGGATTAAAGTTATTGATACAGAATTCCTTAAGATGGGCTTGTTGGATTTGGATTTTCAGGCCTTTTGAGGGAATATGAAATATTTGCAGAGCAGATAGGTTTCTTGTGTTTCAGAGGCTCTATTGCAATGGGTAATTTGATTCTTTGATGACCGTCTAGAGAGGGAAAAATTCTGTCTTGGGAATGCAGAAGGAAGTATTGATTGGAAAGGTAGCAGCTTAGAGGTAATGCAGCTAGTAAATTTCAAAGACATGTTTTCTACTTCCAGAGGCTGCAGGACCTTTGGAATCCAGGCTGTAATGAATGGGACAAACTGTCATTATACAATCATTGTACTGTCACTTTGGGAGTGAAACTAAACTAATTTAGAGTAGTATCATTCACGTGAGGCAGAAAATAAGACAAAGGGTTGAAATAATGAACTATGACAAAGACAAGATGACATTTTTACAGAAATAGAACTGCACAGATCTCCTTGTTACTCCCATGTCATGACAGTATTGGGTGGCAAATAGTGTATTCTGCAGTCTCAGATCTCTAACTCTCTCTCTTCTTTTGTCCTCTAACCTCTCTGCAGTTATCTGTGTAGTTGTGTTCTCACAGGAGAAGAAAACTCATCAAATTTAACTATGGTGAGAGAAGCCATCAGAGCTTACCAGGTATGTTTATCAGGAGTGGTGTAGTTACTTTATTTCCAGTTGAGGTGAGCTCTTGGTTACCCAGCAACATATCAGCAATATTTTACTGAAACAGGCCCTACAAACTAAGTAGGAGGCAATCTGATGCTACTTGATGACCAAAACAAGCAGCAAAGAGGAGTGGCTGAGGGAACTGGGATTGTTTAGTTTGGAGAAGAGAAGGCCGAGGAGAGACCTTCCTGCTCTCTTCAACTACCTGAAAAGAGGTTGTAGCGAGAGGGGGGTCGGTCTCTAGTGGTAGGACAAGAGGAAACGGCCTGAAGCTGAACCAGGGGAGGTTCAAGTTGGATATTAGGAAAAATTTCTTCACTGAAAGAGTGGTTAAGCACTGGAAGAGGCTACCCAGGGAGGTGGTGGATTCACTATCCCTGGTGTTCAAAAAGCTTGTAGACGTGGCAATTTACAACATGATTTTAGTAGCATGGTATTGTTGGGTGGATGGTTAGACTTCATGATCTTAAAAGTCTTTTCCAAGCTAAATGATTCTGTGATTCTATGAAGAGGGCCCAAACTCAAAGTTATGATGCAGAGATATTACTGGGTTATTGGCTGTCAGTTTTTTGTTTCTTGCAGCTTGGCACTCAGAGACTAGTGGAGTCTGGTAGATATGACACTCATGAAAATTTCACAGTTGTTGTCCAGCCTTTTCTCCAAAATCTCAAGATTCCTCTTGGTCAGGTATTGTCTAAATAGATTTCTGCATGCAAAAGACTAAATGCAGGTATCTAAACTATAGAGACTATACAAAATAGTTTCAGCTTGTTCTGTGTTTGTCTTATTAGGACTTCTATCTTCTTGATATAGTATATCAGATTTCTTCACATAGTTAGCAGTTCTTTGTTTTACATATTGTGTTGTCAATATGAATTACTGTTTTGGAAAATGAATTAAAATCTGAATTAAGAGGTTTGTTTGTGTATGTTCTCAAGGGTACATAAATATTTTTCTTTCTGAAAATATAGCAAGATTAATAAAAGACAGAGATATTAAGTTGCAGTTCTTCAAGCAACATCGCTGCATTGCTCACTGAAGACTACAGCATAACCTACTCTTCCTGTCCCCTAACTCGTTTTTTTGTGTCAGACATAAAGTTTACATATGATCTGGTGGAAGTTGTAGTTTTGTGTAGAAAACCCTTTTCCCCATTACTGGCAATTGTATTTCAGTGCCTTGAATAGCAATTCCCAGTAAACTATAAATCTGGATAATGACCCAAATTTTATCTGAAACTCCCTTTTCACATGCATCTACATTTCCTCATCTCACCTGGAACTAAATGCAGATGGGGCAAAATAATGAGCAGGGATTACTCTGGTGTTCTTGAATGGGCAATAGCTAGCAGTAAGTTTTAAAATTCAGGTGCTGCTACAGACAAATTTGGAAAACTTGCTGAAAGCTTCCCAGGAAAACAGGCTTTGTTTTTTGGAGGGGTTGGGTCATTTTTATTCTTATTTTCATTGTTTGTTTAGTTGATTTGGTTTGGTTTTGGTTGTGGAGCTGGTTCCTGTGAAAAGTCATCACTAGGGGTTTTGGTACTGAGGTAGGGAAGATAAATAAAAGAAGCAAAATACTTCTAAGCTTTTTTATAGTCTCACAAGCATGAGTTCAGATTTTAAAAAAGGTCAGGACACTGATTTTTCTTCTTATGTCACACAACATTCAGATGTTCCTGAAATTAAAACTCTGCCTTAAAACTTGGCAAAAGATCAGATATAGATGTAAATTTTGGTAGTAGTCCCTTGATAGGCTACCCCAAACAAATAGAATTGAAACCTGCTCAAGGTTTGAAGAAAGACTGCTCTGACCAAAAATAAAAAATGTTTCAGTCATCTGTGGCCTAAAATCTTTCTCATCTTAATACTCACATGAAAGCTAAGAGATTTACATTTCCAAACTCCATTTCCTTCAGGTTCTCCAGTATCTGTATTAGGTACAACTTTGCTCAGAAAGGCGACCCTACTGGCATACTCAGTCAGCCTGGCTGTCTTCTTGCTTTCTTCTTTTTCCTTTCAAACCTGCAGAACAGACACAACTGTGAAAAAGCAGATGGACTCTCTTCCTTCTGTCAAAGCATCCATAACATGCTTGTTAACATGTAAAGGTACTATAGAGCCTAGTGGTGCCAGTTCTGATGATGTGCTGAGCAAAGGAATCTATCTTTATTGTAGAACCTGAAGAGAGATTAGACACATAATTAAAAATGGTGGTTTTGCTACTTCTGGGTGGAGCTGCCCTTGGATGCACATAAGCATCTCTAATTAAGTGGTTTTGGTAGCTCATGGACCTGCTGAAGTACACTTTGTATCACCAGGTAATCATGAGACTTTCAACATCGGAGCAGCAAGAACAAGTAGCACAAACCTTCCATTACTGGCTCTAATTTGGTCTCAGCAGCCCCAAGTTGGAGCTATGTGCATTCTTCTGCACTCAGATGTCCTTTACGATTTGATTTGTAGGATGGACACCCAGATGTCTCCTACTTTTCACCGGACTGCCTCCATCCAAGCCAGAAAGGCCATTCTGAACTTGCCAAGGCTCTCTGGAATACTATGGTAAGGTGACAGGCACTACATATGATGTGATCTTTACCTTGACCTGACTACCATTAAAATAATCTCCATAATAAACATTGCAATGAAGGCCTGGATAATTCTGGACCTTGTGTTTGACTCTTCTTTACTAGTTAGATAAACTCAAATTTCTATCTCTGCTCTCAGCCTAGAATGTCTTGCTTCTTAAAGTGTGTGGGGAGGAGTGCTGTAAGTGTATGGTCAGTCATTTGTGATTTCAGCTGAGGAACTTCAAGTTATTATCACCATGAAAGGCAGGACAGTGTTCAGTAAGGATGTTTCCATGAGTTGATGTGGGAAACCACCAAATAAAGAATTGTATAACTGCATGCATCAGTTTAAAATGCATTGCTTAGAAGTTTATTTAAATCTATCTGTCGTGAATGTCTCATTAGGAATTGAAGTGACTCTAGGTCAGTTTAATTTTACTACCTTTGGAAATGAGCAAAGATCAATAAAAATGTGTTGTTAAAGACTGCTTAAGCACACTCATTTTACTTAGCATTGCAGTGCAGCAGGAGTATGCATGCAGTCAGAGGTGCTATCTCTGATCCTGGATGATAAATTCTATGCACTTTGGGGTAACGTCTTAACATCTGACATGATTGCTTGCAATCATCAAGCAGTACCTCTAATTAAATTTGGTTTCATCTTCTGTGCATAAACCACCTTTTGTTTGGAGATGCCATTGTGCAGCTTACTTATAAAAAATGAGGGACTCCTAGTGTCTTGTCTTTTGTGCAAAGGAAGAGAGTTTACAACCTTGCCTTCTGGCGAAATTCCAAGGTACTTGGTGTGCCTGCCAAAATCCTCCAGGAGTTTAAACTGATCTAATGTAGCTTTGCACTTCCCATTTTAAGCTTCTCCCTAGAGTTGCTGTTTTGTTACACTGTTGCCATGTTCTTTCTGAGAAGTAGATGCATTTCAGCCTTGGGTAAATTTGAGGTCTGTAAATACAGGCAGCTTTGTATAACTTTAGAAGATATATTTAGATTCTTTGGATTAGAATTGTTATACAAATGTTAGATAAGCCAATATAGTTACAAAATAAGGGGTTTTGTCTTCCTTTCTAGTTACAGCCTGTAGGCCAGAAAGCTAACTCATTTGATTTCATGGCTGATGTTGTCCTCGACTGTCCAACTCAGGTAAATATTACCCACATGGCAGCAGCTGGCTACCAGGTGGCTCTATGTGCTTGTGCTTGCTGCAAAAAGCAAGGGTTATGTATATCTAAACAAAATTACTGAAAATTTTTGCTCTCTGGACTCTTACTTACTCATACATACCTGCTCTAGTGTCCCTTGGCCTTTTACTACACCATGAACACTGACTGACAACATGCTGATGTGTGTGTTTTCAGTTGTAACAGAGGTTGTGTTTTGTTTGTGAATTGAATTGGCAACCCAAGCATCAAAGAACAGAATATTCTAGATGAACTTTCCCCTCAGAATCAAAGGGATTTGGGCCCCATAGCAGCTTGGAAAACCCTTACTATATTGTGTTAGTGGCAGGGTGGGTTTCCTAGCCTGATCCATAACACGGATGCTTCAGACTCTTTGGAAGCTGCTTCTACAGTTATGAAACAAGCTGCTGAACTTCCAGTACAGTTGCCACGTATCAGTATATGGAAACAACTGATGCCTTCAGCAATACTTGACTCCCCTTTCTTCAGTAGTTTCCACAAGGTGACCAAAGAACTGAACAGACTAGGAGCTGAGTTGTTCTTCTGGGTCTAGAGACATTCAAGTCACACAGGAGGATTTTGTCCATATCATGCATCCATTCTGTCAGAAAAGGAAGATCTGCTGAGTTATTAATCAGCATGTTTCAGATGTCCTCAGATTCACTTAAATTGATCCTATTTCACTTAACCCAGTATTCTTTCCAGGCAGCATAAATTAACTTAGCAACTTCTTCAGTGCCAAATAATTCGGATGTTATACTTCTTTCTTTTCATCAAAGATGCTGTTTTTGAGAAGTAGGAATAGAAAAGTTTTATGGCCTAGCAAAGAATATATGGCCATTGTTTTCAAAAATGGCAAACCCAGTGTGCTTTGAAAAGTCATTAATGTAAGCACCATCAGAAAGCTCTGAGGTAGAAATTACAAAACAGTGCTAAAAAGGAAGAAATAGACTGTTTCCAGGGAATTTCACCTTCTGTGTTACTAAAGGGAGTAGACAATTATTTCGGATTCTGATACAAGTTCCATTTATTGTTCCCACAGTTTCTCAGTACAGTTACAAAATCCTACTTCAGTTAGTCATGTCTGTGAAAATATCAGGTGTGGCAGACTGTAAGGGCCCAGCAAGTCAAGGAAAATTATTTGTATTGAGGCAACTTAAAGTAGGTTAAAACCCTTCAAATAAAGGAACAGTGGGTCATCTTATCAATTAAATATGCCTTCTGATTTTAGTGCTTTGTAAAACCTCCTCATGCAGATACTGGAATTGCTCTTAATTAAGATAAGTGGGCATCTAGCTGAATTTTTTTAGCCTATACAACATGTACATTTTTCTGAATGAATGTTGTGTTAGTAGAGGGCAAAAATAAACATGCCATATATACAGGCTCTCTTGGAGGGAGGAGTGATCCTTTTAGTAATCAATCTTTCATTTCCCCTTCCTTTTGGAAGGACTAAACACCTAACAAATTCTAAGTAATTTGTGGAAGGTTAGGAGAGAATAATGTTAAACTGTAGTTGAAATCTGGCATATGCCCTTTTTGCCATAAGGTGCCAAGCACAAACCTTACTTCTGAATTTTAAGGAAGGAGCATGGTTTCAAAATCTAGATCCCCATTTTGTGACTTAGACAATTACTTTCTAGGTGATATCATGCCTTGCTATCACTTGCTGTTATCTGTGCCATGTGTTTATTGTCTACTTTCACTTAGTTTTGGATTCCTCTTTCCCTAGAACAAACCATTCCTGGGAACATACAAGAACAGCAACTATACATACCCACCTGTGGATCCCACTAACAAGCCAATAGAGGTAATTGTTACATCTTTTGCTGCTTTTTAGGTGAACTATGCAAAGCTGTATCTGGTTACAGTTCACACATCTTCCTGAATTTATAGAAGAGAAAAACTATTACCAGTTTTCAGAAAGGGAATTCTTTGCATCTTCCCTGTGTAAACAAATGTTAAACTCTTCTTTTCCCAAAAGCCAAATAAAATGAATTGTATTATTTTGTGCAACAGTATCAAAACTGTGCTCAACAGTAAGCTACCTAGGAGGCATTGCTAAATCAGATAGCAAGTTCCTCACAAGAGGGAGAAGATAGAACCAGATGATCCCAGGATGGTATTCTTGAGCCATTGTACTTTCACGCACTCAAACAAGCTTAACCTGTAGATGGTAGTCACTTTTACATATTAGATATGCGACCAGATACAAAGGAATCATAGAATGGTTAGGGTTGGAAGGGACCTTCAAGATCATCCAGTTCCAACCCCCCTGCACAGGCAGGGACACCTTCTGCTATCAGGGTACTCAGGGCCCCATCCAACCTGGATTTGAACACTTCCAGGAACACGGCAGCCACAACTTCCCTGAGCAACCTGTTGCAGCATCTCACTGCCCTCACAGAAAAGAATTTTTTTCCTAATGTCTGACCTAAATCTTCCCTCTTCAAGTTTATAACCATTTCCCCTTGTCCTCTTGCTATGCATTGGTGTAAAAAGCCCTACCTCAGCTTTCTTGTAGGCCCCCTTCAGATACTGGAAAGCTGCTATAAGGTCTCCTCTTCTCTAGGTTGAATAACCCCAACTTGCACAGCCTGCCCTTATAGGGGAGGTGCTCCAGACCTCTGATCATTTTAGTTGCTCTCCTCTGGACATGTTCAAGGAGCTCTATGTCCTTCTTATGCTGGGGACTCCAGAACTGGACACAGTACTCCAGGTGAGGCCTCACAAATGCAGAGCAGAGGGGGAGAATCACCTCTCTCCACCGACTNATTTTGTCCATATCATGCATCCATTCTGTCAGAAAAGGAAGATCTGCTGAGTTATTAATCAGCATGTTTCAGATGTCCTCAGATTCACTTAAATTGATCCTATTTCACTTAACCCAGTATTCTTTCCAGGCAGCATAAATTAACTTAGCAACTTCTTCAGTGCCAAATAATTCGGATGTTATACTTCTTTCTTTTCATCAAAGATGCTGTTTTTGAGAAGTAGGAATAGAAAAGTTTTATGGCCTAGCAAAGAATATATGGCCATTGTTTTCAAAAATGGCAAACCCAGTGTGCTTTGAAAAGTCATTAATGTAAGCACCATCAGAAAGCTCTGAGGTAGAAATTACAAAACAGTGCTAAAAAGGAAGAAATAGACTGTTTCCAGGGAATTTCACCTTCTGTGTTACTAAAGGGAGTAGACAATTATTTCAGATTCTGATACAAGTTCCATTTATTGTTCCCACAGTTTCTCAGTACAGTTACAAAATCCTACTTCAGTTAGTCATGTCTGTGAAAATATCAGGTGTGGCAGACTGTAAGGGCCCAGCAAGTCAAGGAAAATTATTTGTATTGAGGCAACTTAAAGTAGGTTAAAACCCTTCAAATAAAGGAACAGTGGGTCATCTTATCAATTAAATATGCCTTCTGATTTTAGTGCTTTGTAAAACCTCCTCATGCAGATACTGGAATTGCTCTTAATTAAGATAAGTGGGCACCTAGCTGAATTTTTTTAGCCTATACAACATGTACATTTTTCTGAATGAATGTTGTGTTAGTAGAGGGCAAAAATAAACATGCCATATATACAGGCTCTCTTGGAGGGAGGAGTGATCCTTTTAGTAATCAATCTTTCATTTCCCCTTCCTTTTGGAAGGACTAAACACCTAACAAATTCTAAGTAATTTGTGGAAGGTTAGGAGAGAATAATGTTAAACTGTAGTTGAAATCTGGCATATGCCCTTTTTGCCATAAGGTGCCAAGCACAAACCTTACTTCTGAATTTTAAGGAAGGAGCATGGTTTCAAAATCTAGATCCCCATTTTGTGACTTAGACAATTACTTTCTAGGTGATATCATGCCTTGCTATCACTTGCTGTTGTCTGTGCCATGTGTTTATTGTCTACTTTCACTTAGTTTTGGATTCCTCTTTCCCTAGAACAAACCATTCCTGGGAACATACAAGAACAGCAACTATACATACCCACCTGTGGATCCCACTAACAAGCCAATAGAGGTAATTGTTACATCTTTTGCTGCTTTTTAGGTGAACTATGCAAAGCTGTATCTGGTTACAGTTCACACATCTTCCTGAATTTATAGAAGAGAAAAACTATTACCAGTTTTCAGAAAGGGAATTCTTTGCATCTTCCCTGTGTAAACAAATGTTAAACTCTTCTTTTCCCAAAAGCCAAATAAAATGAATTGTATTATTTTGTGCAACAGTATCAAAACTGTGCTCAACAGTAAGCTACCTAGGAGGCATTGCTAAATCAGATAGCAAGTTCCTCACAAGAGGGAGAAGATAGAACCAGATGATCCCAGGACAGTTTTCTTGAGCCATTGTAATTCCACACACTCAAGCAAGCTTAACCTGTAGATGGTAGTCACTTTTACATGTTAGATATGTGACCAGATAGAAAGGAATCATAGAATGGTTAGGATTGGAAGGGACANGTTGCAGCATCTCACTGCCCTCACAGAAAAGAATTTTTTTCCTAATGTCTGACCTAAATCTTCCCTCTTCAAGTTTATAACCATTTCCCCTTGTCCTCTTGCTATGCATTGGTGTAAAAAGCCCTACCTCAGCTTTCTTGTAGGCCCCCTTCAGATACTGGAAAGCTGCTATAAGGTCTCCTCTTCTCTAGGTTGAATAACCCCAACTTGCACAGCCTGCCCTTATAGGGGAGGTGCTCCAGACCTCTGATCATTTTAGTTGCTCTCCTCTGGACATGTTCAAGGAGCTCTATGTCCTTCTTATGCTGGGGACTCCAGAACTGGACACAGTACTCCAGGTGAGGCCTCACAAATGCAGAGCAGAGGGGGAGAATCACCTCTCTCCACCGACTGCCTATACTTCTTTTGATACAGCCCAGGACACAGTTGGCTTTCTGGGCTGCAAGCGCAGGCTGATGGCTCATATTAAACTTCTGGTTCACCACTACTCCAAAGTCCTTCTCCTCAGGACTGTCCTCAATACTTTCTCCTCCCAATCTGTATTCATGCGTGGGATTGCCTCGACCTGGGTGTAGAACATTGCACTTGGCCTTATTGAACTTCATGCAGTTTGCACGAGCCCACTTCTTGAGCCTGTCATGGTCTCTCTGGATGGCATCCCTTCCCTCCCGTGTGTTCACTTCACCACACAGTTTTGTATCATTGGTGAACTTACTGAGGGTGCATTCAATTCCACTGTCCATGTCGCCAACAATGGTGTTAAATGTCACTGGTCTGAGTACTGACCCTTGAGGAACACCACTCATGACACATCTCCCTTTGGACACTGAGCCATTGATCACAACTCTTTGGGTGAGATCATCCAGCCAGCTCCTTATCCAATGAGTGGTGCATCCATCGAATCCCTATCGTTCCGGTTTAGAGATCAGAATGTCATGTGGGACAGCGTAGAATGCTTTGCACAGGTCCAGGTAGATAATGTTGCTCTGCCTTTGTCCTCTGAGGCTGTGACCCCATTGTGAAAGGCCACCAAACTGGTCAGGCAGGACTTGCCCTTGGTGATGCCATGTTGGCTGTCACCAATCACCCCTTTATTATCTGCTTGCCTTAGCAGAGCCTTCAGGAGGATCTGCTCCATGATCTTGCCAGGCACAGAGGTGAGATCGACTGGCCTGTAGTTCCCTGGATCTTCTTTTTTTCCATTTTTGAAAATGGGAGTTATGTTTTCCCTTTTCCAGTCAGTGGGAACTTCACCACACTGCCATGACTTTTTGAATATGATAGACAATGGCTTTGCAACTTCATCTGCCAGCTCTTTCAGGAACTGTGGGTGAAAGGAGGTGATAGGAATCCATTTTCAAAGGGATTCACTTTCCACCATGACTGAGCAACTACCACAAACAAACTAAACAAAACTAAACTAACTACAGAAACAAACTTTGTGTAGGACTTGAAGAAATGGAACGGTTATTTGTCTTTGACAAATGGCTGAAATCATGCAGTCTAAGTGTTGTTGGAGACAGCAGTCAAAACGGGCTGAGCTAGCTTGGCATGCTGGGGGTCCTCATGTGAAAATCTCTGTGCCTTGAGGGTTACAAAGAGCAACAGCTGTTATTGTTTCAGCAAGCCATAGTTTGCAATACTGAAAAGAATTTTTTATCTGTAGAGCTAGAGTTATACTTTTAATGGGTAATTCTTGCTGTTGAATCTCAACAGCAATAGATTTTGAAGTAATTGGGTAAAGGAAAGAAAAAGCAGAGAGAGTAAAGGAACAGTTTCCTTTCTGATCTAAAAATAAGTCTAGCTGTCCTTTCTAGTCTCTGCAACCAGCCTCTAACTAGATGGCTGATAGCAGCACCCGTTGCACTATTTTTTACAAGAACAGATGAATTTGTCTTGATGTTTTTTAACGCTAACTGTGCTTTCTGAAGACCACCTGGAGACTTAAAAACTGGAGGCTTCACCTTCTAGGTCATGGACAAAACCTCCAGGCTCTAGAGGGAAAAAGTAATTCTCCTTATGGAACCTCATCATGAACAGTATTTATAGATTAAATGTTTTGCTCTTGGAAAAGTTCTGTTCTTTGGCTAGAAAATTTCACCAGAAGTAATAATTGTTTGGACAGTATTCCACAAAGAAGATAAAAGAACTGTTGAGCTATATAGGCACCAAACTAGGATTTATGTCTTAACCTAGTTTTGCCCTTCACTGGACAATTAAACCATATATGCATTCTGTATTATCTTCTAACTGCAAGGTGAACAATTTTGTAACTTTCCATTTCAGAATTGGGGCAGTGACCTGTCGTGTTTTGAACAGGCTCCATCCAGTCATGTGCCAGAATCAGGTGAGAAAGAATGTCTAAGCTAAAAATCACAAACATGAAAGATTTCACCTTCTCTTTTTAAAACCAGTAAGATCTTGAAATTGTACATCCTAGATGGAAAGCAAACAATAAAAGCTGATATATTTATCAGCAAATGAAGAAAGAATGTCTTGCCATACACAGTAAGATCTGCATCACAGCAGATATGCTTTCTGTGGATAAACGTGATCCCATTTGTCATATGCAGCAAGATGGTAGATAGAAATTGCCTGGGTAAGTTAGCAGCTCACCATGTTTAACCCACCTGGTGACCCTACTCTGATAAGCAGTGCAGTAGGAGCACTGTGTGTGGCTGGAAGGTGTTATGGGGAGATTGCTGATAGGATGTATTGATTTATGACCCAATCCTGAAAACCAATTAAAAGAGATTGAGTGTATGCATCCCTAAACACATCTAATCTCTCTTCATTTTTTTTCTAAGCTTTTTAAAATTCCATTTATTTCCATGTTAGTTGATTACACTGTTACAAGCAAAGGGAAGAAGTCATGAATTTTGCCTAGCTGACACACAGAACTTAAGGCTTGTTAATCCTAAAAGTCTATAAAGATGCCATCACATTAGAACTAAAGACTCACATCTTCACTCTGTCAGATTGTATTTTGTGACTGGTGTCAATAATCCTGGTTTTTAGTACATGAGCTACAACCTGCTGACATCAGAGTCGTAGGAGCACTGGGAGATTCCCTGACCGTGAGTACTGCTGTGTTTCCATGTTTAGAATGAGAAGAATGCTTGTTGATTTCTACCTAGATGTGGTTGTGTCAGGCATCATCAGATAGGAAAAAAATTGCTTTGACTTGGCAGAGCAAAACTCATCTACCTGTGTCCCTTTGCAAAGAAATAACCTGAAGGGATATAAACGACACAGTAAATCGTGTAATCCACTAATGAGTAATTCAGGCCAGAACAGATTTCTCCATTGCACACAATTTATTAAAGTATGAAAAACAGAAGGTCTGATTTATGGGAATAGTCTTTTCTGACATAAAAACCAGAGCAAGCAACTAACTTTTTTTATACAGTGAGAGATCTTGATGAAATTCCTACAGAAACAACTGCTTGCAGAATTAAGTGATTCTCACTTAAGATAATTCTGATACTTCTGTATTTCAGAATTTTGCTTCCTTGTTTAGGCATCTTCTAGTTAAAACTCTGATTTATTTCATGTACCAAGAAATGCAAACTGCAAAGAGTAAGCAGAGAAAAGAATAGAAGGGAATTCTGCAGATCTGCACCAAAGTTTTCTGAGAAAAAGTTCCAGAATTTCACAGCACCACAGAACTGTTCTGGCATGGGATGAAAGCAAACATTTGTGTCAACAGTTCCTGTGAATTTTAACTCCTGAGCTAAACCAGTGCTCATTCTAGCAGTTTCAGCTCCCGTAGAGTTCAGGGGGAGCTGAGCGGACTAAAGACTTTAAATGATCAGGCTTATCTACAGGCAAGTGTGCATGTCTTTGCCTCTGAAACTGACTTTGGTTGACCTGGTGTAGTCCTGGCTTTCTCCCTTACCACTGAGCTTTGAGTTTTACTTATAAGATCTCGGAAATGACCTCACAAGTCTCCTTCCTATCCATTACCATGACTCTTCAAATTAATTGCTTGATTTCCTCCCCTACATCTAGTGCTAGACATGTACAGTAACACACATCTTTTAAAAATTTTAATTCTTTTAACATACAAAATGTCTCAGAGAGCCCTAGTCATAAGTGCCAGACTCTGATGCTTGAGGTCCCTCTCTCAAGAGCTGATCAAGGCAATTTTTCATACTATCATTATTCATGTGGTTCCTATTAGTTGCCATTGCCACAGCAAGGTGTGATTGGGGGTTTTATTAAGGGATTTATTGCTAGAGGCAGGCAGAAAAAGAGAGTATTTCCCACATGTGTATGCATACACACACCCCCTGCACACAAAGTGCAGTACAGCTAGCAGCAGTTGACACTTGGTATTGCCTAATCATCCCTGGCATAGAGAGGCTGCAGCAGCAAAGATCTGTCTTTGTCCACTAAGACATTGATTTTTCTCCCAGTATTTCCCACAAGAGTCCTGAACATAGTCAGTGTTTATGGTTGAATTGATACCATGACTTTTTCAGGAATATAACATTAAATGAAACCACTGAGAAACTGTAAAGCTGCAGAAGAACTCATTTTCATGGTTACAGAGAATCACAGAATGGTTTAGGTTAGAAGGGACTGCCAGAGGTCATCTAGCCCAATGCAGTCCTGAAAGCAAGTCAGGGTGCTGACCATACTAGAGGTCTGTGTGAACTACTCAAATTCATCACAAGATTCTTTGTTCTGAAGGATTTATTTATTTATGTGAAAGATATTAAAGTTCACACTGCAGAAAGGCTGTTCTCAGTCTAGATGCAGTTGGAGATTAGTGGAACACTGAGCAATTTAGTCATGTCACTGGCTAGAATGCATCTGTCTGACTTCTTAGCACCAATGCCCAGTGAAGCCAACAGATATGCCAAGATGCTTATCTGTACTGGCAAAAAAAATTCTGCCTGCACGTCTTCAGGTCTGTGGTTAGAATAGCAGACTGGGTCTAGTAGAGGCAAGTGGATTTTACACCAATGACTTTTTTCCTTGGCAGATTAAAAAGCATATCCTCTGCTGATTTATTTACAGCTAAAACTGGGTGGGAATTCTTCAGTGGTTTGTTGGGGTTTGTTTGTTTGTTGGGTTTTGGGTTTTTTTTTGGGGGGGGGGTCCCTGGATTATTAAATCTCTCAAAAATCAGGGTTCTTCAGGAAATTCCAGAATGAAGCATTTTCCATCAGAGAATTTAAAAAAAGAATATAGAGATGATGTTGTTCATCTAGGTCTGCTGTTGTTAATCTAGGTCCCATTGGGTTACTAAAACAATATTAGAGTAGTAGTTCTATAGCTTTATTTCCTTGACTTCAGAGTCTGATATGTTCTGGATGGATTATATTTCCCCTGATGCTCTGCAGTCTACTATCTAGATGAGCTACTTTTGTATAGAGGAAGAAGCCCATGATTTTGCAGCATGGGAGATGCAGGGCTGCCCAGAGGCCAGTATGTGGTAGTGAATATAGATATGAACCATTTGTGCTAAAACTGAGATATTGCAAAGACTTGGCTGGATGAAGAGTAAAGTTACCAACGTGCTTCAGCACTTTCAGATCATGATGTCTCTCTTACCTAAACTTGCAGCAATTTTTTTTTTCTTCTAGTATTTTATAAATGATTTTTTTCCATCCTTTCCAGACTGCTGTAGGAGCCAAAGCAACTGACCAACAAACACAGTGGAGGGGGCTATCATGGAGGTGAAAAGGCTCAATTTCCTATTTCTTTATTTTTGTCCACAGACATAGTTAAAGTTGTGGGTAACTTGGCTGTGCAGTTACATACTTAAGTATGCAAATGCAGGGATAGGATGCTGAGAGCAAGTACTGCTTGGTAAAGGTTGCAGGAGTCAAGACTGGAAGAGACTGCAAGAGAAAGGGAGTGATTCTTGGGTGGGGTGGGTGGGTGTTTTTAGTGGGTTTTATTGTTGCTTCTTTCTGTAACCAGACTTGATTGTTACAGGCGTGGTCCTGTATGTCTGACATACCTTCAGGAGGGGCTTCCAGAAGTGGTATAAGAATGTATTGGCTATGCACACAGACAAGTTTTGAATGTTTCCAATCCTGGAAGGATGATGGAACAGATCATTCTGGGCATCATCTCAAAGCATGTGGAGGAAAAGAGGTTTATCAGAAGTAGTCAACATGGATTCACTAAGGGAAAGTCAGGTCTAACTTGGGTGTCTTGGTGGACAGAAGCATGACCATGAGCTGGCAATGTGCCCTTGTGGCTAAGAAGGCTGATGGTGTTCTGGAGTGTATTAAGAAGAGTGTGGTCNGGGGCCTCACCAGGGCAGAGGAGAGGGGGGTTGCGGGAGGTTCTCCTTCCCCCTCCACTCTGCCCTAGTGAGGCCACATTTGAGTATTGTGTTCAGCTCTGGTCTCCTGTGTTTAAGAAGGATAGGGAACTTCTGGAGAAGGACTGTGAAAATGATTAGGGGACTTGAACACCTCTCTCATGAGGAAAGGCTGAGAGATCTGGGTTTGTTTAGCCTAGAGAAGAGAAGATTGAGGGGGGAATCTTATCAATACTTATAAATACTTAAAAGGTGGGTATCAGGAGGATAGGGTCAGTCTTTTTTTTCAGTGGTACCCAGTGACAGGAAACGAGATAACGGGCATAAACACAAACATAGGAAGTTCCATCCAAATATAAGGAGAAACCTCTTTACTTTGAGCGTGGTAGAGCACTGGAACAAGTTGCTCAGAGACATGGTGGAATCTCTCTCTGGAGATATTCAAAACCCGCCTGGATGCCATCCTGTGCAACCTGCTGTAGGTGAACCTGCTCTGGCAGGGAAGTTGGACTAGATGATATCCAGAGGTCTCTTCCAACCCCTAACATTGTGTAATTCTGTGTAATAGTAGAGGCAGAGGCTCTTTTCATAATCTACATTGCAGAATCCCAGATAGGTGGCTAATGAGCATTTAATACAGTCTTTCTTCTATGCATATCTTCACACAAATACAGTTTCAGTAAGGTCATGTGGAGCAATATCAGTGAGGAAATATGCTGTTCTATGATAGGCATCCCAGTATGCCCATATAAAAAATAATTTCCCCCAATATGCTTTATTCCCATTCTGGAGGCATAGCTGTCCTTCAGCTGATGCCCTGATTGATTTAATGTGAAGTGGGAGTACTGAAATCTTCTTCCAGTACTTTCTCTAAATTCTTGTGGTTTATCTCCTTAGTCTTGTTTGAGGTTAGTCGTCTTTTTTTTTTTCCCCCCTCTTTCCTGGGCTGCTACAGCAACATATGGTGACAATAAGACAGATGGCTGCAGGATTAACCCTACTTTGTGATTGTGTTCTTTTCCTTTGTAGTATTGGAGGTGATGGGACCCTGGAGACCCAGACTACTTTACCCAGTGAGTATCCTGGAAAATCAATGTGAGAAAAGTGAAAGGTAATATCAGCCTGAAAGTAGTCTAAGTGGATGCTAGGAAACATCTGGAAATGGTCATGCTTTCCTTGTGAACAGTGGGGGATGCTCATTTATTGTGAACATGAGCAGCTCATGTGAGTTGCAGCTGAAACTAGCTGTAAAGTTGATTCAGCCCCTCCACATCACAGGATCTGCATGTGATTGTGTTGTCCTTTTGACAGAAATAATTAGCAGTAAACGTGCTGAAGGTGACAGAAGTTAGTTCATGGAAGACCTGCTCCTCCCTTACTGCATTTTGTGCTTTCCAGTGACTGACTGCAGTGGGCAAATGAAGGGTTATGAAACAATTAGTGGTCCATCTAGCTAGGGTTGTTGACAAGGCTATGGTTTCTCCTGATGATTTCAAGTTGCTGTTGCACTGATATATTTCTTGTCTTAGTGTTCTGTGTAATTGGTCCCTGTAGTTGCCATAGAAACTATTAAGTGGTCAGTGTGACCATAAATTGGAAGGGATTTGGTTCATAATGGTTTGTCTGTTTCTATGTGATCCACTCTGTGGAGCAGTTTGACAATACCTGACATTGTTGGCAATAAAATCTAATATGCTTTGTCTTGTACCACGCACATCACTGTATTTAAAGAAAAGTTGAAGGTGGATTTTGTTTATACATTATAAATAAGACTCTATGAAGAGATTTCAGACAGCACTACAGACACAGTAACAATAAGTTTTCAAACATCATGAAGGTTTCAGTGAAATCTAGAAATGTGGATAAAATTTACTTCTTAGCAATAAATATTATCTTGATGGGTAGCTGGAAGACTGGGAAGTAGAGGGCCATATTTGGACCATCTGTTCCTGGTACATGAAGAAAAGTAACCATGATTACTCTGGCACTGCAATTCAAGACTCATGAGTTACCTAGGACGTGCATCTCTTGGACTGTCAGACATGGATCTCTCAAGGTCATAGGGAGAAATAGTTAAAGTCTTGAAATTTGGATAGTAGCTAGAATCTCAAAAGCATGTGTGTCTACAGCTTCTGTAAGGTCACAGTGAATGAGGGGAAAACCCAGGTCTGTATTCTCACCACTTGATTGGCTTGTGCTTCTGTGGGAGGCCACACACTGCTGATTGTACTGTGCATGGTTAAACATTGTTTTTTTTCTTTTTAAGATATCTTGAAAAAATTCAATCCAAACCTTTTTGGCTTCTCCACTGGCAGCTCTAAGGAAACAGCTGGATTCAACGTTGCAGAGGGAGGAGCCACAGCACGGTAAGCACAATCACAGCTGAGATAGGGCAAAGGGGTGAGCACAGATGGACCAGCAGGTTTATCTCTGAAAAGCATGCTAAGGTTGAATTAATACTGATGACCTACTTGTGCTGTGTTTCTCTGATCTCATGTTTTTTAATTGTTTTATAAAATCTTTTACATTTTGATGCGTTTGGGGTTTTTTTTGTTGTTTGTTTTGGTTCAGTATTTGGGGGATTTATTTGTATCTTTTTCTAAATTTGAGATATACTTCCTTTCTTTGACTTACGCCCAGAATTTAGAGCCAATGCCTTAATTATGTTTCTAATTCTACCAGTACCTTTTTCTGTCAAGCCTTCAGTACGCAGGTACCTGATTCACTGTCCGGGCATACCTGAAATGAGAAAAAATTAATGAGCATCTCCCACTTTTTCCTTGATTTCTGGGAAATGTGCCTCAAACTGACAAATAGAAACCCACTGCTACCCTAGTGGCTTTAAAAACTATCCATGTTTGCAGTGCAAAGAAAAATAACAGAATGACCAACTGGGAATTCATTCCTTTCTCCTCCTGAAGAAAAACTCTACTGGTCTCTTAAGAACTAACATGTGTAAGAGTTTGTATTGGTACACTGTGCCTGCTCTATGTATACTCATGGAATTTGTATCCAGTACTTTCTATGACACCTTTAACAATCATTAGATTTACTGCAAGTATCAAGACAGCTAGCAAAGCCTGTGTAGCTACTAAATTCTTCATGGGTGCCCCAAGCAAAGTTTCAGGGTGATCAGTGTACTTCTGAGAGTTCATATAATGTAACTTCACTTGGGTTGATGCTGGAGAGAGACAGGGCTTCTTAGCTCAATTACAGTTTTATTCTAATATATGAAGATCTCAAGTTTCCAGCTGGTGTCTCAGCATGGTTTGTGCTTCAGCCTGTGGACATTGCATCCAGCTCAGAGCTGGAGTAGGACTCTCCAGCCTGACAGTTCCACAGTGTAAGTAATATCTCCCAGCCATAAGACAAGCCATAGGAATTAAAGGCCAGGTTGGGAAAGCTGGTTAGTGCCCAACTTCTACATAAGCACGAAACTCCCCCCCACGATTTTGAAGGGAGTTACACAACCAAATGTCTCTGTGCTTCTGGGCACTAGTGTTTTTTCTCAAACAAAACACACTAAAGCCAACTCTGATATGGGAAGAATTCATCCTAGTTGCCTTCCACTTGGCAGCCATCCTAGCTGAAGCCCTTTCAGATCAGGCTATTCATTTGTGCAGATGCTGCTGATCTTGGTCCTTCTACATTTGCTTGTCCTTTTGAGGCACTGGTTTTTGTGTACTAATTTCTGCTGATTCTAAGATTCCTTGAAATGAGGAGTGGGAGAATAAAAACATGATGTGCTTTCAGAGCATGCATCTAAAATGCTTCTGTCCTCTCTCTACAGCAATATGTCAGCCCAAGCACATGAAATGGTGGAGCTAATGAGAAGCAGCTCAGTAAGTGGAACTTGGGCTACCCCTCAGTGGTCCTGTGGTCACTGGGAGATTAATTAATGGGATGTTCAAAGTAGTGAAGAGTGATGGAAGAAAAATTCTTGGCTCATGGAAGTAAAGTCAGCATCCTTGTCTCTGGTGTGCTTTCCAGTATAAATTTGCCAGACATTAGCCTTTAGGAAATGATAATTTACCTGTACAAATCCATGCAGGTAAGGTTCAAACACACAAGGGTGGCCAGGAGTTACAAGCGTGGTAGTGAGGAAAAGCAGAGATGTAAGACTAGGGAGATCACAGCACTGCTTAGTTGAGCAGCAGCATCCAAAATGGAGGTTGCAAAGGCTAAGTGTAAAGCCACTGGAGCAGGCACCTGGTGACCAACGTGAAACAATGCTATTCACTCCTTGCTCTGGGAAATGGCAATAGTGGGAAAGGAGACAACTGAAGAATTCCCCAGGTTTATTAGGCCCTCTCAAGCTCTGGTTCTGAACAGGCACATAATAATCAGTGGCCAGAAACCTCAGAGCTGGGTGAATCCCTGACATACCACAAGCATTTAGGGTATTAGTAGGGGATCTAGTGTTGTGGACCAGCCTGCTCTGCCAGCTCCACTGAGGGCTATAAAGGGCACCAAAAGGGTGACTCACTTTTAATTCAGTGGCTGCTTCTGCAGTTTGGGGTAAGAGGGAAGAAATGTCAGAGAAAAATAAGGCTACCCTGCTCCAAGTGTGGGCTGAATTTGAGTGGATGAATGTTACGGCATGAGCTACGGGTTCAGGGAATTGTAAGGGAATGGGAGTGCCTGGTGGTCCTTGGCTCAGACTGAATGGGAAAGGAAGGTACTGAATAAGCAGGATTTGTCAAAGAATGTATCTCTCCATGCCAGCACTCTTGATGGAATGCTGCATGCTAACCCCACTGTCAGTTATTCTGCCTTACCCATCCTTTGGCAGAGTGAAGGGAGCTAGCAATAAAATAGTACATGGCTCTAGAGCTTTGTGTTTTTCACTGCTTTTTATGCATTATTAAAAAGGGGGGGGCAGTCCTTGCCACACGTTGCCTTTTCATGAAAAGCTTTCAGACTGTGGGTGATTCCCAGGCCCTTCCTCTATTTGTGGGATCCTTTTGCAGATGTTTGTTATGTAAATGCACAACACTAAAAATAGTTGCCTTTGATTCTTTTCTTTGTCCTGAACATTACAAAATGTTTTTGATGAGATCCAGCTCTCAGCAGTGCCTATTGTTAGCTTGTGGTGACGTGGATGCTGCAGCTGCCCTTATATGAGCTCAATGAAGTCACCAGCCTCCTGGACTCTTCTATTTTAATCCAGCTGTCTGTTCCCTGGGGCACTCCTCGCCCCTCCTGGCCATGGGGTAATACTTGTCCAGCTGGCAGAGATATCTAGTAGCTCCAGTTCCACAGCTCCCCGAGTCACTCCAAATCCACTCCCACACTGCTTCGTCTCCACGCTGCCTGCAGTGTTCAGCCATGGCTGGCAAAACAACCCTGTTCACCACTGTCCTGAAGTTAACATTCATTTAGGGATCCTTGCTGCCACAGACACATTTCCATGCTCAACTGCCCTGACAGATACTGTAGGGGATTTCCCTATGAAAGCCAAGGTGAATTACAGCTAGACTAGCAGAGTTCACATTTCCCCCCAGACAGATGCTTTTCTTTTGCCAACTTAACTCAGCATGCCTCCTTTTTCTACTCTGTTATGCTGTCTGTACACTATTTAACCCCATTTGTGAGTGTTGCCTCTGCATGCCTAAGCAATGAATGTTGCAATGTGTTTATTTTATGTGCCACTAGAAAATTAACTTCAAGGAAGACTGGAAGCTGATCACTGTCTTTATTGGAGGCAACGACCTATGCCAGTACTGCTTGGACAAGGTTTGTATCTCTGAATTAGGCATGCTCATCCAGGCACTTGGCAAGTGACTATCCCTGGAAATTTAACCTTTCTCTCTCTCAGTGAGCCAAAGTTCCTCTTTGTTTAAAAAGCACTTAGAAGTCCTGTTCCTTTCATCTCCATTGTATCAGAAACAAGGGCACAGATTTTAATATTGGAGCACTGTAACTCTGGACTAATGCATTATTCAAGAACCACCAACCTGCCCCTTATTGAACAAACACCAAGGATAAACTAAAGAGCTCTCCCGTCTTAACTGGACCAAGCAATCAAGACAGCATGGTGTCTGAGGCATGTTGTTATGGGGACATAAATGAAATTTTAATCTGGAAAGCATCTCCAAGCAATAACTACTAAGGATGCCTAATTCTTGCTTCAGAATGATGCCAAAAGCAATAACATCAATTTATAGAGTAAAAGGTGTCTTTTATCTAGCTATCAGTGGTCACGCCGCTGGTATCTGTGGTACAGACTGGGGGTCTGGATGTCAGTTGGTTGAAATGACCAGGGACTGTTCTCTCAGTTTTGCTCATTTCCTTTCCAGGCTGTTGCCTGGAGCCTTTGCCCCCACAGCTACACCTTTCTAACTACTACATTCTCAAGGCTGTTTTGCCTATGACGTTTATGGGGCCTGACTGCCTTCATATCAATTTGCCCAGATTGGCAGCTTAAAAAAACAAGTTCTCTCTCTGTTCATAAGGTAAACTAGTCTGGTCTGTGTGTCATAAAAGACAACATGAAATCCAAAAATGTGAGTTATGTAGCCACTCATCAGGCAAAGACTCTGCCAAAACTATTATATACGTTGGGATTTTCTACAGAGATTAAGGGAATATATTAGTAACATAAAACCACAACACTATATAACCTCTGTGTATGTGGTAATAAACCTCTTGATCTGAAAATATATCTGCCAACAAAGGCAAAAAGGAGTGTTGAGTAATATGTTCTCATGGACTGCCTTGCAACTAGAGAGTTTGTGGACTGCTTTGTTCAGATGAAACAGTTAAACTTCTTGGTTCTTGAAAGAAGACTGATCCAATTTTTCTTTTTTTCTTTTACACAGGACACCTTTTCAGTGCAAAAGTATGTAAAGCACCTTCAGGACACTCTGGATGTTTTCTATGAGGAGGTAAGCTTTTAAGATAGCCTAGGAAGCTATGTTCCTGGTTAGCACAGTGATGTTTTTATCACCTCTGATTGACTGTCAGTGATTCTGTTTCGTACAAGGTCATTTTCCAAATAGCTAGAGTCAAACTGCTCCTTAGCACTGCATTTCAACAACTGTGTTAGATAATACCCTGAGAAAGTGGGCTGCAGCTTCAGGAAAATTGTCTGTTTCACAATATTTTTGTTGTGGACAAAACATAGCACAACCCTACTGCCACTTTTGATAGCTAAACCAACTGCACAAAGTTTCATTTACCCAAGAGAAAACGGAAATGCCCCAGGAAGCAAAGCAGTGTTTCAGCTAGTTTGTACTAGCTGCAAGGAATTTTTTGGCTGACATTCACTGTATGTCTCCCTCCCCCTCCCTTTATACGTCATCCTTGCACATGCCATTGGCTCTACTGCAGTTTGCACTGACTCCCTGACTTACAGATGGCACTTCTTCCTCACTTTGTAATGGGATCATGTTCTGTGATTTGATATGTCTGGTTATTATAATCCCTGCAGCTTCCAAGAGTCTTTGTCAACATGGTGGAGATACTAGAGATTTCTGGACTGCGTCAGGTCGCAGCAAGTTCTTCAGAGTGTGCTTTGACAGTAAAGTAAGCAAGCAAAACAGGTCTTTGGTTTTAAACAGCTATTTTTTTTAATCAACCTAAATTGCTTCCACAGTAGGACATCCACACCATGCTTTCCAAGCTACTTTTTTACAGCCTTTGCCTGATGACCAAGTTCCCATCAACTTTCTATTACTTCTTCCAATGCTTCAGCTAGAAGGCAAGCTCCTGTAGAGAGCAGAGTCATCGCTTTTCTTCTCAGCTCTAAGGCAGTATGACACAGCACAAGTCACCATATAATTGCCCTACTACTGAAGTTCAAAGCCTTTTTCTCCCAGCCATTCACTGCTCAGCAGCATGGGCTGACATAGTGATGCTTCTCCTTGTGTTCAGTGTTGTATTACTTACGGCGCAAGCTGGGTTGCATACAGCAGAGTGCACAACCAGAAACTGCTTTTCACATCTAATAGAGGAGATGAAAAATCTAACTCACAGTTGAGGGACTTGTTTTAGAAAGCAGCAGTGTCCTTACAGGAGTCAGCATGGACCTGTAAAAGCTCTTTAGTCTAGCAGAGAAAGATATAACAAAGACCAGTGGTTGGAAACCAATATCTAATGAATTCAAATGAAGTTTGGCACAGATTTTTAATAATCGAAGCTATTAACTACTGGAACATACTAGAAGGGAAAATAATGAATTGACTATCTTGCTTGATGTCTTCATATTCATTCCAAGCACATTTCCTAGAGGGTGCATTTCAGTATTAGTTGTGCACGTCAGCACAAGTTATTAGCCCTTGAAAGCGTGTAACGGAATAAACCACAGTGGTCTAAGGAGTCAGAACGTATCAACAATTTGTCTTTTCTACATTTAAACCCTCAGATTCCTGAAAATCTGCTGTAAGTCTATGTGTAGGTGTTCAGGTTTTATTTTATTCTAACAGGCATGATTTCCTGCTGATATGTGGCATACTAAACACCTTTGTGTTTGACTCATAGAGTTGTGGATTCTGCAGCTATTACCATCTGTGAGAGATGTTCACTTGGAAAGCTAAGTCAGTAGGGATTTTTTTTTAAGTATCTGTCTGTTTCTAAACCAATGAGGTGGCTCTCCTTCTCTCCTTTGGCATGTGAGCTTTGAGCACTTATCCTGTGCTTCTTGAAGCAGACACATATTGGTGAAGACTTGCATAGGCTGTTCCAGGTTGGCTTTTAATTTTAATATTTCTTTCACTGAAGGAATGTTTGCCCATGTGTCTTAAACCCTGAGGAAAATTCTTCTGAATTACAAGAAATTAAGAGAGTTAACAGAGATTTTCAGGTAATACATTGATTCTGTAATTCGTTATCTTGACTTATGTCTTTTTATGTTGCTTCCTTCACTGCCATTCATCTCATGCATATCCTTGGCAGGGCAGAGAGAGAAGACTAGGAAACAGCTTGGCTAAAGTGTAAATAAAACCCTAGCCAGCTAACCAGGTAGCAGCAGTGCAAGTCTTTCTACACTGCTTTATGATTTTACCTCAGTTTTGAGCTGGAGGCAGACAGACTGAATCCAATTCTGTTTCTGGTTGCTGACAGTCGACAGCTGAAAAGGAGTTACTGATAACGGCTGTTCTGTTGATATGTGCTTGTCCATTATGAATCCAATGAATAGCTCACATGAATTAACGTGTCATGTCACTGCAAATGTGACAAATTACATTGCATCAGCTGTTTTATAGTTACTCTTAGCAGAGAAAATGAACTAAAACAACTTGATACTCCTTTCTTCTGCCATGGACTGAGAACATGCGTGCAGATATCTCACCATGGGTCAGCTTGCTATCTGAGAGTAACTTTTCATAGCCTCAGGCATAACATTCACTCAAAATTTAACAAAGGCTATAAATAGAGAGTGGAGCAGAAAGTTTTTCCATCATTCCATCCTTTGAATACAGGAATCACTGTATCAGTTCACATTATGTTCTCCAGTCCTCCATTCTGGCTCTGGCAGTGGATGTTGTTCGATGAATCTGATGATGCTCAAAAAAATGCATGTTGGAAAATACTTGCACAAAGCCAACTGAGGCCATTTTCCTTAACTAGGGAAGTAAGCCTAGGAATATTTTGGGATATGACCAGGATATTAGAATTTATATGTATAAGCTGGCCAGTAACAAGGAGATGTTTTTATTATCTACATGAATGTCTGTTGCCATAGTTTCAAAATTGGCAGGTGATTTTTCAGTGCTTAAGCTTTATTTCACTTCAAGCACACCTTTCTGAAAAACTAAGTGCACTTCAGTCTCACATTTGCCTCCTGTACTCATTTGTCACTTCTAAAAATTTTGGTCTTATTAATTTTTTTAAATTCTCTGTAAATTTGACTCCTGTTGTGGTGTGCAGCACTGATTTCTACAAGTAAGATGCAAACTACTTTTTTTTTTTTTTAATTAAGCAACTTTACATTTCAAATTATCCTAGCTTTTGAGCATTTTCTTCATAAAAAAATCTCTTCAGGAGCAAAATTATTTTCCTAACCATTCTCTGCTTTATACTATTCAGCTGGATTGATACTAATAATTTATGGCTTCCTACATTGAAACAAGTGCAATATGCTTGTTTTTGATAGCTGACAAATATTAAATGAACCTTCTCATTAATTTCTCTCTAACCATGCAACTCTGTGCAGGCTGAAGCCTTACAGCTGGTCAACAGTGGTCGGTATGAAGACCGTGAGGACTTTGTAGTCGTCATGCAGCCATTTTTCCGGAACACCTTGTTGCCCCTCGATAGTGTAAGTTCTCTTTTTCTTTCCCATTATGCAGCTACCAATATCTTGAATCCTCTAAGGCAGTAAGATCCATGTCACAAGAAGTGTGTTTTCTTCTCTTCATACAGTCTAGCAGCACAGGGTGGGGGGGACCCTGCAGCAAGAATGACAGAAGAGAAGACAGGAAAGACTGTGCTGCCTGTGAACCAAAATGGCTTTGGGAATCATTTGTAGTGTGCACACTTTAAACCTAAGCACTTTCTGGCTTCTGCATGTTATGTCATCCCCTGTTGCAGGGTTTGGTTGGCATTCACCACAATTTTCTTCTAGGTGACCGAGTTTGATCAAGTTTCCTTCACATGCAGACCAGTAGTTGCATGCCTGGCTCATCCCAGCCTGGAAACAGGAAGCAGCCTTTGAAGCCAAACACTGATTGTCCTTCTTTTCTCCAGCCTTAGCATAGTGTATGCTGTGCATTTAGGGATGCATTGGTCAAACGCACGAATCCTGGTCAAAACCACACAATTATGCGTAGTACTGATTATTTTGTCATATCACCCCCATTTTACTCTGGCAGCCTTCAAGCCCAAAGAATTGTTACCACATTGATGAGGCAAATTTTACCTAAGACAGACATTTCTCATGACTGACTATGTCCACAATTTTTAACCCTGCCTGAAATTCAGCAAAATGTCAACAACTGAAAGGTTGTAAGTCTGAGTTGTGGAAGTTTTACAAGCAAGAATTAGCAACCAGTTTTCTATCAATTCTGTGCAAAGTGGAGTGTAGATCAATGGAAGACTCCACATAAGAGATGCAACTGTGGGTTTAATGATAAGTTTTGGTGTGTTGTGAAAATTGCTGTGTGTGAGATTTAGCAGGCTGCATTACACACAAGGTCTCAAGATGCAGGAATCACATGGTTAGGAGTATCTAAGTTTGCATTGTCAAAATATAGGCATATTGCCTTTAGGAAGATACCAAAATTGTGAAGCAGATAGTGTGGTATAGTGCATTATTAGGTATAATATGTCAGATCTCAGAGGTTAAAATGTGCTGAGAAATACGTTTTTGCTTTATCACAGAACAGCAAACCAGACCTGAGTTTCTTTGCTGCAGACTGCTTTCATTTCAGTTTAAGAGGCTACGCTGAGATGGCCATAGCTCTCTGGAATAATATGGTAAGAGTTTACAACCTAGATCTCTATGCATTTGTGGTAGCAGTGCCTAGAAAACATCACAAGAAAGGTATCTGAAACAAAAAGCAAGAAACAAAACTGGTATCCTAACAAGAGTGGGGCTGCTCAAATCTGAGGCCCTTCTAAGTCTGCATTGTTTAGGAACACAATCCAAACCAGTCATGTTGCATAAAACAGTGCAAGTCTTTTGCTCATTCAAACTGAGACATCCTGAGATTCTTAATGTAACAACTATGGAACTTGAACCTCTCTCTTATGGTGAAAGGCTGAGAAAGCTGGGTTTGTTTAGCTTAGAGAAGAGAAGACTGAGAGGGGATCTTATCAATACTTAAATATTTAAAGGCTGGGTGTCAGGAGAATGGGGTCAGTCTTTTTTCAGTGGTGCCCAGTGACAGGACAAAAGGTAATGGGCACAAACATGAACACAGGAGGTTCCATCTCAATATAAGGAGGAACTTCTTTAATTTGAGGGTGGTGGAGCCCTGGAACAGGTTGCCCAGGGAGGTGGTGGAGTCTCTGTCTCTGGAGACACTCAAAACCCACCTGGATGCCATCCTGTGCAACCTACTGTAGGTGATCTGGCTCTGCCAGAAGGGTTGGACTAGATGATCTCCAGAGGTCACTTCCAACCCCTAACATTCTGTGATTCTGTGCAAGGAAAAATTCCCTTCTCATTTGGCAAATAACTGCATTAAAGCAAAAAATCAGCCTAGTTAAACATTCAGTCTTGTAGGTTTCCTGAAAATATCTGTTGAATGAGCTTGCTCTTCTTCAGTGAATTCTGATTTATTAGGAAAGCATACATGTGATCAGATTTTTGCTGCAATTAGTAGCCTGGACATGTTGTACCACCCACTGTACTATCTGAAGCAATTCTAGCAGAGTCACTGAAACTAACAGGGGGCCAAAATTACATCTATGATGTCTCTGCTTGCAGTTACATTCCTTCTGTCATTTTTGGAGGAAATGATAGCTTTTGAGCAGTGCTGGAAGAGTGTGTAAGAGAGACATGCTGGACTTGATAACTCCAAGGTCACAGTTGCTTTCAGAACCATTATGTTCCCCATGGTGGAAGGAAGACTATGGCATTTTCATGGCACAGCTACATTTCCTCCTCTTGTCTCATAAACATCAGTACCCAAACACATTATGGCAGCAGAAATCCTGTATCCCGGTTTGTAGAAGAAACAAGTATAAATGGAGGAAAATTTCTTTTCAGTTTAAGTAAAAGTTTGAGCAAAACAAGAAACTTACAGAACACACCAGAATGAACTTGAGCACAAGGACTGGGAAATGCAGGGCAGAAATCTGTGCAGTTGCTCAGCATAGCATATGAGATGTAGGTCTAGTGTTATAGAAAGCAGTAGACGTACAATGCCCTCACATACTTTTAGTAATTGACTTGTGCATGCACAGCAGAAGTGGCTGTTTTTCAACAGGCTTCCCTTTCTGGTACTCCAGATGACAAGCAGTCTGGCAGGCCTCATTGAGTAGTAGCTCAAATAGGGCTAATGGTGGCCCAGAAACCCCAGGCAAATATAGAAAACATTCAAATTGAGCATGTCTTCAGGATGAAAGGAGAGACGATACCTGGACATATGGTAGACTTCAATTAGGTTTCTGTTGCCATGTATTGTTCTTATTGGCTATTACTCATTCCTGAATCACCATCCTTTTTCTATGCCACCAGAGTTTTATTATTTTCAGACTGCCACTCATTTCTTACATGTGTAAAGATGCTGACACAAAGCTTTCTACTGGGGTGGCAGAGTTCAGGTTCTTACTGATGCAAAGCATTAACTTTTCCCTTCCATAGAGATCTGTCAGCCCATGTCAACTGAAGATTTTCTGTTTACTGTTTAAATATCTTGTTCTTGTAGCACATTCCTGATTTTCACTTGCAGTCCATGTACGGTGAAGTTGTGCAAGCTGGCTGTAAGGCTGTATTGTTTCCCTGATCCCTGAAAAGCTCAGCAGGCTGTAGGCTTATGGCCAAATGACGTGGATTCTTGTCAGTACACGTAAAGGGCCAGACTGTGCTTGGCCACTGCGTGGGTATGCAGGGATGAGGATGACTTAAGGAGCCTCTCCCTCACCATGATGTTCTTTGCCCTTCTTGTTTCATGGAAAGCAACACATGCTCCTGCTCCCTGAAGTAAGAAGACTCTGCAGTCTTAATTCCCAACCCACCTCATTGGTTCCCTGGCCGAGGAGAAGAGCACAGAGTCAGTGTGTTTAGGATGTGTTCTGCCTTCACATTTGCTACATGTTCTGGAGGAGCCATGTGTTTCTTCCAGAAATTGCCCTGCACATTCATGAACATGGGGATACTGTCATCTTCAAAGCTCAGAAGCTAATGCTGCTGAGGAACAGACATAGAGACAAAGCAAGCACAGTTAGTTATGAAGTTTTGCACCTTTATTATTGTTTGCACTATGTGCCAGACTCCTCAGCAAGTGCCCTGGCATGGGGACTGTTACAATTACCTACAAATAACCAGTCCTACTGCAGATGGAATGCTATGGGATATGAGCCACAGATCTTACAAATAACCATAACAGAACTTGAGGTATTTCCTTTAAGGTGCAACGAAACTACCAAATTCAGTCTTCACAACATTAGATGGCAGGCAAGCCAAGTGATTAGAACTTGTATATAAGTTCAGTAGGACCTCACAGCAACCAGCACAACCTGGCATTCTGTTTTGCTTCTTGTCTTCTCTCCACTTGTTAGCTTTCTTCTCTTCCCTAGTCACATTTTGCCATGGTTCATCTCTCTTTTCATTTTACTGTCTCTACTTCCTTTTTTTTCTTATGAACAGGATTTGTTTTCTCCATGTTGTGTTGGGCTTGTTGTGCTATTGCTTCTCTCCAACATACAGCTGACACTTTAATCACTTGAAGACACATATAGACAATAGTAAAAGCACCAGTACTCCTCTGTGCTGCATTCCTAGAAGTGCTGGATGACAACTCTGTGGCTCTCTATGGGCCAGTCCTGAAGTCATTCCCTCAGGCATGTCCATACACAGTTGTAAACACTTCAGTTAACATGACTGAGCAAGCCTCTACTTGTTAGCTTGACTATGGTAACCAATGGTATGTGCTCTCCCAGCCAAACACGTATTTTGAGTTTGAAATGGACTCAGGGTGAGCCTATAGTCACCTATTGCAACTTAACTGACAACTGATAGTAGAAAAAGTTCTATTTAACTCACTTTTTGCAGTCTTGTGAATTTAGTCTCAGCTAAAATTCCCAGGGAATTTCTTGTCTGAGTGAAGACTGCAAAGGTTGGCTGCATCTCATCGTGTCTCTGTAATTCTACATCATTTCTGAAGTCAATTCCATCATCGTGACACTTAAGCATCTTTCTCTCTGTACTGTGCTAAGTAACATGACTAACATCTGTCGTGTGGGGTTTTTTATTTTGTGGTTTATACTGTCATTTGAGATCTGTATGTGGGAGAACTTGGGTGTACAGTGAACCACTTTGTTTTAGCAGAATATTTAAAGTATGTGGTATTCAGAGTTATTTTCTCCTCCACCCAGTGTAAAAGAAGGAAAGGCTTCTCCTATTCCTTGCTTCCTGGGGGAGCTTTTCTGCAGACAGTATCAATGTCCTCAGTTCACAAGTGTTAAAATCTTTGGAAAGTTTCCTGTGATGTATTTTCTACCACGTTTCTTTATTACTGCAAGCACCAAAAGATTGGATAAAAAGTTGTACTTACTTGAATCAGGAGGGTCCGAGAAGGGCAAAAAAACACATTATATTTATTATGCTTTTATCTTCTTCAGTTGGAACCAGTTGGAGAAAAGCATACTTACAACAACTTTACCCATGACAGATCAAAACTGAAGTGTCCAAATCCAGTAAGTAAAGGCCAAGATTTCCATAATCTCTATTAACCACTTTTATTTTTCTCCTTTCTTCTTACTGGTAAGAGACTATCATTGTGAAGGTTTTAAATAGCTAATACAGCCTCGTTTTGTTACACACAGGAAAATCTATCTAAGATTTTATTAAAAAAAAGATATCCTCTTCACTGCATTGGAAAGTCTCTCATTTAAGCCAGTTTTAATGAGTCTGTGTATTCTCATTTGGTTGTCTGCAGCAAACAAATTTGAAAATAATGCCATTGCTCTCTGAGATGACTTCTTTTTCTGTTCTAGGAACTTTTAGGCAATATGGTAGGAAGGAGTTAGAGCTAAAATAGACAGAATGCAGAAACATCCGATAGTCTATCTAAAGACTGACAGTTTCTCTCTGGGAAAGGGTGATGGCATATTGGCTGAATGCTGCCTGTTGAGTAGTCTGTGGTCATAAAAGCTTTGCTCTTCATTTGTAGGAGAAACCCTTTCTTTCCACAATGAGAAACAGTGGATTCAGAAATTCAGATCTCAACTTGGAGAAAAATGAATCTTTGGTCCCCTATTGGGCTGTCATTGTGGCTTCAGTAGCTGGAGTCCTGGCAGGTTCTTTCCTCGTCTGGCTTGTGTCACGAAGAGCCAAGAGGCACCAACATGACACTGACATGGAGAAGAACATTAAAGAGACACCTATGTAAAGCAAATGGAGCAAATGTCTTTCTCTGCTGGGGCTGCATTCTAGTGTGATGCAGAGAGTGGCAAAATAAAAAAAACAACAACAACTGCTGGATATAAATGAAGATTCTTGGTAAAGCAGGGATTTTAAGGCCAAATAATCCTGATCAGAAACATACTGTAGAGTTAGCTTCTGCAGATCAGTTAAATAGAAGATGAAGTTCAAAGTGTTAAAGCTTTTTCATTCTCCATTTCATGAATGTTATTCAGAATGTCATTTGCTTGCTTGAAGTGAGAAAACTTGTATCTTGGCACCTTAATTGTACATCTGCCCTTTTTTCTTATAAAATTATATAAAAAATGTTAGATACAAGTCCTTGATTGTGACCTGGTATTCCCTAACAGCAATGTAAGTGAGATAAAAAAGAAAAGCTGCAATTTCACATGTTGGGTTCCAGCAAGACTGTTATATTGAAGATGCCAAGGTCATTCTACACTGGAAAGTACAATGCCATGGAAACATCTTTAAAGCCAACTTCTGAGCAGCCTGGACCATCAGCCATTTGGCATCCTGGTGCAGTGCTGGGCAGCACAGCTACAATAACTGTACTTTCTCCACTGCCTTCATCTCCAGGCTCCAGCTGTCTGGGACTGGATGTGGAGCTGGGCCGTGTTCATCACTTCTCCTCCAGGGTTAAATAGCCCTGGGCATTTCTGTATCCTCCTTCCCACTGCAGTACAGCAGCTGGTTCCAGAATGACTCTTGCTGTGAAGAAGGAATTTCTTCCCTGGCATGCAGTAAAGGTACATGATTAGCAACCTAACCTGGCTGAACATTTCTCACAGGATCTGTGGCGTGTTCAGGTCTCCCAGACTGGAATCTCCATGGCTGTTCTCCAAGAAAGAATTTGCAAAGTTTTTTCAAATTTCTGATCAGGAGTTCAGAGAAGGTTGTTCCTGGAAATTAGACATTCCTTTGTTTATACTTGTGGGTCAATTAATAGGCTCTACTAGTACAGAAGAAACTTCATAGCTTCCCTGGGATCTTGTTTTTAAATTTCTTTGTTATTTCCTATGTCGAATGCTTCAAATTTTGATTTTACTGAAGCCAAAGTGTGGTTTGCACTGGTGTGATTTTTTGGGGGTTTGGTGGAGTGTTGTTGTTGTTTGGTGAGGTGTACTACATTTCCACTCCAGAAATGCAAATGCAAGAAAATTCAAATGTTTCAGGGAAGAAAGTGTTCTGCGATTCCTAAATCTACTCATTACTCATTATGCACATACAAGGTATTCAGACTCCTCCTTTTCCCCTTTCACTTCTGTCATTGTCCTTGCTAAGATAAAAAGAGTTTGTTAAAATACAAGTTGTATAGTTAGGTTCCAAGGACTGTACCTCCACTCATGTCTGCTTTGATCTGCACTCAAAAGTTGGCAATTACTAGCAAGACTTTTATTTGCCTAAATCTTATCCACAGATGTGTGTGTGTGAGCTCTATATGCAGCCCCAAGTGGGGATATATTTGGGAATGCAAAACATAAGCACCTGCATCTTCTCCCATTGCAGCACAGACATCTCTCCTGATCTTCCTGTCCGTGTCTTCAATGTGAGTCATTAACCATGTACTTGATATCCNTTTCCAGTCTTGGTGATTCTGTGATTCTGTGAACTGCTGGTATTTATAGCATCAAACCTGCAATGCAGGAGACAAGATTTACTGTATTTGAGTTGATTTCACAGCACCTTCACCTCAGACATATTGTGAAATATAAGCCTCACAAGTGAGGAACCTGAGCAAATATCCCAGCAGATCCTGAAGGCTACAATCTCCTCTCATCCCTATGTGTTGTTCTTGTGAGTTGTCTTCCCTCTTGGGAGCTTGGATAACCACTGCTTATACAGCTCTTGACTTGGAAAGGAGTAAAAACATACAGTTCTCTGCAGAACCTTTAATCAATGTTAGGTATTTCAAATGAAATTCAAAATAGTAGTTCAGTGCTGATTCACCTTTCTAAATCATGTGTGCATGCAGGAAGGGGAGTGGAGACCCTAAAGCATAAGTTAGAGCTACAAAGTACTGCAGTTTCTCACATCAGGTTTGTCCTACCTAGAGATGGGTACAGGTGCTTCTTGGGTTTCCTGGTGGTGCCGGCTGCTGGAATAACTAGATATCTCCTGTCCTCACTTAGAAAGCTCAATCTAGTTTAGTGGAAAAGATAGTTGGGATAGTTTAGTTAGGGATAATTTGTTTAGAGGAAAGACAGTTCTTAGCTCTTCCACCATCCTGAAGGAGTCTAGAGTGGGAATAATTCTTGTGTTGGAGCCCAGGTGACTGCACTTTGGACTGCAGATACTCAGCTCCCTGTGGCATTCAGCTCTGTAAGGAACGCTGCTTTTATTGATGCTTTTGGGAACTGAGAAACCATTGAGCTTAAATTTTATTTTCTTCGTGCTGCCTCTGCAATGGGAGATTTTTGCCCTAGTTGCTGTAGCTGTGGTGTAACCCTAATTCACTACTATAGCAAGACCACAGGAGCTGGAGCAGGAACTGGCAGGCTTCTTATTTAGTCTATGGAAACATCTTCTGGAATCTTTCTTGTGCAGACTGAAGCATGTGATGAACTGCACTGACATTTAAAAAAAATAAATCAAGAATCATGCAGCCTGCAGCTGTTCCACAAGCAAAATTATTTCCATGAAGATCTTACTGCTGAGCATTCCCTGTGAGCTCGTTAAGTAGAGGTAAAATTAAGCTGGAGTGAGTGACAAATGATTAGGTCTGGATCTTAGTCTGAATGCATTCAGTGTCACATTAAATCAGAAAGTAATCTGTGTGTCCTGTCTGTCAGTTGTCCTTTCCCCCTTTTTTCTGTAATAACATGCCCTTGGGTTTAAATGAACTTATGGCATTTTCCCTCAGTGGAATGCTGAGTAGGTCAGATTGCCTACTGATGTGCAAGATAACAGAGGCTTAGGAGGAACCTCTAGCCTATATGAAATGGATTGTATCTTAGTTCAGGATTTTGCTTTGGCCAGTGATGCTCTCATCCACTACTAAAAAGCACCTCTTCTGTGTAAAGTGATTTCCTAACAGCCTGAAAAAAACAGGATTTATTAATTGTTCCTCTGGAGAAGAGCTGCAGCTCAACCTGCAGGAGCAGTCACTGCCCAAAGGACTTTTGTGGGTACTGCCCTTGCTGCCCAGCTCAGGTTGTTGTGAAGGGCTCTGGCAGTACACTGTTGCCTTGTCTTGAGAAGTAATCTGTTCTTCAAACAGGGAAGTGTTGGAGCCTGACAAGTCTTGGCAAATTGTTTGTGTACAATTTTGGCAGCAGTCAAGTTCAAGTTCTGGCCTCCTTTGTGGCTGCTGAGGGACCTCTCTCTCATCATGGTACAGTGCCTGCATTTTGCTTTGTAAGGTCAAATGGCACAGAAGAGTTTCCTCTTGGGACAGTTTACCCCTACATCCAGTTTAGGTGCTCAGTGAATTTAGGGATGAGAAGTAAAATTCAGAAAAACATCTGCATAGAAGAATTTTGTGTGGCTTTGGAAATTACTGCATGTTTCCTGCCTTTAGTTTCTAGGCTGGAAACTAAAGGCCATAAAGGTCATAGGCTGGACTTGATGATCCTGGGGGTCTTTTCCAGCCTTGGTGATTCTGTGATTCTGTGTAGATGGTGAGATACAGATCTACTGATGACAAATGATGTCATTTTAACAGCTGGTCAGACTGGGATATATGGGCAAGAATTTTGTTACTTTGAGGGGTATTTAGCTAAAATGTTGAGGTGAAACAATTCCACTTCAAAAAGAATGGCATAGAAAAGCTTTGAATTTTTATAACTCTGAGTTTTTGTGATTCATTTTCCCTGAAGTATTTAAAGAATTTGCTATTGGAGTACCACAGGTTTGCAATGTTTGCCTTTATTTAGCCTTTTTTGTTAGAAGGAAGGTGTCTGGGATTTTGGGACAAGCAAGACAGAAGTCTGTCCATAAGTAGTTCATGAATTAGTTAAAGTTTTCTATGTATTATAGATCTCTGATCTCCCTGACAGGGAGGGATGCTCCCAAGAACTATTTTGCTGTTTCTGTCCTGAGTACACAATTTGTACATCAAGGGATCTGAGAAACATTTCTAGCTCCAGGAGTCTGTATCCAAAAAAGGGGGTGGTGAAAGAGGGGAAAGAGGCTGGCACATTTTAACTTAACACATGCTGAGTATCTTCCTTTTAACTGTCAGCAACAACCCTTGCCACTACTAAGCTTTTGTGGACACCAGATGTTACACAGTCTTTCACCTACTAAATTCCTTTCTGGGGTCAGTAAATTTCTCTTATACCTTCTGAAACTCAACACTATAAACACATATCTGACTAGGGGACAAGATTATTAACTTCATCTGGTTTTGCTGAACATCCTACTGCAAAGCAAACATTGTTCTCTTTTCAACTGTTGGAGAGAATAGTTGTCCAGGAAAGACAGCCCAGGGCTTAAGCAGTTTTAGGAAACAAATCCAAAAAACTCCTTTAGGGGTTGGTTGGAACCACTCACTGGCTAGAGGCTAGAAGCAGTTCCTTTATGTCTTTCCATTGCTGTGACCTATGTAACCATCACTCATAATGCAGCTCATGTCCTCTGTCAGGATCCATGAACGTGTTTCAGTGGTTGGGTGCTTGTAGTTTCCAGGCCTTCTATTTCCTTACAAGAAGGATTTAGTAGTCCCTTTGGACTAGTGGTACTGCAGGTACATGCTTCAGTAAGAGGCAGCTGGGAATTTCTGCTTTTGATCCATGGACTGACCCTGGAGTGAGTTGTTTTAGCTAGAGAAAATAGATTCTTCAGAATATCTAAGAGTGTTTTCTCATTGGCATAAAATGATTAAAGCTGTGAGAAAGGAAAGCAACCTGATACCTTTAAAGAGTCTGTAGCATAACCATCAAGGATTTTTTAAAATTCCTTTTAGTGTTAAAAATTAGCCATGAAGGAAAACCTTTTATTTACCATTTGTATTGCTCAGGTTACTGGAAGCACCACCTGAGGGCCCCAATGGGCTTAAGTAGTGATAGGAGATAATCCCCAAAGTAAAACACCAGCCAGGGCTGCTCAGCAGTGGTTCAATTTACAACAGCAGGTGAGCTGGGCCTTGGGCATTTCAGAAAAATTTGTGTAATGGCTTCACAGCAGAGGGTGGATAAGGCAAAAAGTACTGTCTGTGCTCTCAGTTTTGCAGTCAGTACCTCCTGTTAAAGTCACAAGAACTGGCTGGTTCAGCAGCTCTCCACCCACCAGGGATTTACCTGCACTTGCCAGGTTGCCCATAGGTATCCTCTGAATCAGCTTTCAGATCAAAGTAAAACACAGGATTTAGGAATAAGTGGTGAGAACACAACTAGGATAGAATAAACAACAGAAATCAAGGGTTTGTCTTCTGAGAGTTTCTAAAATTTGTCTCTGCTTAGCTCTCTCAGCAACCATCTTGTTGCTGAGACAAGCAACATCTTCAGTGCAGATGTTGACACCCTCAGAAAGCTCACTTGTCTGCAAAGACAGCTTCTAGGGCCTGGAGTGCAGCAGTTCCTTAATGTCCCATAGCAAAACTGAGTGATTATATGAATCATATAACTTCCCTGACTATTCCTTCCAGAGCCTCTGGGGATCTGAGAGTGCTGACGTACCTAGTCTGTGATGCTTAAGCAGACTCAGGTAGAGGACAGACAGTGCGATACTCATTGCAGGTAGAAGACAACACTTCTGAAAAAGAGCAAAATAAGAACCTCAGCTATCTAAACGTTTTTTAAATCTGAAAAAAAAAGAGTTGATAAAGTATTCTGAAGAAATGACATCAGACTTTGTGGACCGTGCTTTAACAGGATTAGACATCTGTATTCCGTCACTGTGTCATCCACATCAGCTTTTTGTGCAACTGGACTGAAAATGACACAACTTATTCTCAGCCTTTGGCATAAAACTTATCTGTCACGTAGTTGTTTTGTGTCATGAACTGACCTTTTCCTGCTACACTAGTCAAACAACCTCTTCACCCTTTCCCCTACCTGGGACATCCCTTTGGTACAGCTGCCAGAAACCTCTGGTGCAAGGTAAATAAACAAGCCAGCCTGGCAATTATGACATTCCCCTGGCTGTTACTTATTAAATAATTCAATCACAGAATATCCTGAGTTGGAAGAGACCCACAAGGATCACCAAGTCCAGCTCCTATTTAGGCATAGGACAACCCCAAAGATGTCTTTGTTGAAGCATCATCTAAAGTATTTTGCAGTATTTATGAGGGGTAATTTGTGGGTCCTAACATTCCTGTGAGATAGTCTTATTACCCCTCATCTAAAGATGATGAAATTTCTGTGCAGAGAGGTAAAGTGATGTGTCCTGAGCTACGTGATGAGTCAGTGACTGAGGAGGAAATTAAACCCAGAAGTCCTGGCTCCATAGACACAGCCTAGTTGTGTAATCACTATACAACTTATCACTCAGTTGCTAATATAGCTAGACTGGTAGCTGTGCCAACTTTACGCCTGTTTTTCCCTTTAGCTTGAATGCAAATACAGCAAAACATTGGCAGTGTGAGTGGGGGGAGAGTGGTGGGGAGCAGCAAGCTCTGCGGTGCACAGGTCACTGAGGATCAAGTCTGCCTTGATACTCCATATCCACACAGGGACACTGAGCCCTTGGCAGCTCTTTGGCAGAGACCCAGGCTGTGAATATTACAGGGTGTGGAATGGAGAGGAGGGAGAAATTCACTGCTCTCCCATCGTGCTCCCACTTGTATTACCCACACCCAGTAATCCGCTCGCCAAGTTCCACCTCCAGCCTGTGAGATGCAAGGCTGCAGGTTGCACCTTCTCATCGCCTAGCTCTGAAAGGATCCTTGTTCATTGCTTATAGTAGGAAGGGTCAGGATTTGGGGGGATCTGATCTCAGATTTGTTTACATGGTGAAGGTATGTCCTTTAGAACAGAAAACAAAAAATCCTATTGAGAAGAAATTATGTTGCTGAAATGGAAATTTTTTTCCTTGCATCACTAGTCTGTTTTTCATTTTTTACTTGGTGGAAAGGAGATGATGGGGAAAAATCAACCTAAAGTGGAATCTTTCAGTTAAGAATATTGTTTCAGACTGTGTAGCTATTTCAAAGACTATTTAGTTTCAGAATATTCAGAAGAGCAGGATGTCTGCCTTTGGACTTATTTTCCAGCTGAAAGTATATTGTTGAAAAATATTCCTGATTTGGAACCTTTGAAATTTTTTATATTGCTATCCTGATTTTTGAAATGGGAACTAACTCTAAACCATCAGCATGTCCAGGGAGAAGGGGAAAAAAAAAAGAAAAGAAAAAGTTGTTTCTTCTGAATAGTTCCAGTTAGTTCAAAGTTGTTATTTCAGTGTCTGAGAGGCAGCTTCATCGCAGAGCTCAACAAGCTGCTCATACCTAGTAACAGTGCCAGCTACGAGAGCAACCATGGACCAAACCTGCTGTTGTTCAGAGTTGTCATCCGCAGTGCTTTGCAGTACCAGTGCGTCCCAAATTATTGGTAGCTATCTTCAGTAAGAAACCCTGCAATATAGTTATTGTAGCAGTTGTAGCACGTGTGTGATGATATTGGCTGGGTAAGCCTTTCCCACTGACTCCAAGAGTAGCCCAGAATTTAAAAAACAAAAGAAAAGAAAAATAAAGAGTGGTGGGGGGAAGATAATCTTTTCCACATGAGGTTGCCACCTGGCAGCCAGCATCTTCTCTGGGATGCTCACAGCTCACACCTTCAACAAACTGCTCTGCTTGACCTAACTGGCGGTTCCATTACTGGAAGAGGATGAGTGGTTTTGGAAAGGGGGAGTGTGTGGCACTCCCTGTGCTGCTCCACCCCAGAGAGGGAAGACCTGCTTCAGCTCTTTACTGGCCCTGCTTATGCTCTAACCTGTGAACAGTACTGTGGAGTTGGGGAACTGCTCTTGGATGTCTTGCTGTCAGACTATTTTTAGCAGAAACCTGTAGCTTACTCATGCAACTTTTTGACTTTTAAACCATTGTGATTTTATATGAAAGCGGTTGTGTGCTGGAATGAATCTGCTTGATGAGAAACAGGGTTACCTCTGTAAATTATCAAATCACAAGGTGTTGTTTAGCACCATGCTCTCCTTTGGTCCTCCTTGGAGCTGCCCCAACTGACTGTTTGCTGTGACAATGTAATTATAAATTAGTTTGGCTACAAGCACAAGCTGCCTTCAGTTTCTTTTATCTCACTGAACTGGGCAGGCAAAAGTTGGGTGCTTTCATGCTCTCTGCATGAAGCCAAAGGAATTCAAAAATGTATTAGAAAGGCATTAGCTTCTCCTTTTCTCTCTTTTTTCCACTGGAGCCCATCCAGACGGAGCACAAACAAGGAGAGGATAAATGCAAAGTCGTCTGCCACCCTGAAAGCATGTGCTGACGTCACCTCTCATGAACTGGCACTTTAATCATCGCATGGGGAATGTTCCTCTCTCTCTCTGCAGCTTCCCTTTGAATTTCTCAGTGCACCAACATTAGCATTTATGGCAAGGAAGATTTATTATCTTTGCTGGTTAAAAGAGTAGTATATTCAGAATACTTTTACCAGCTGCTAGGCAAAGAGGTCTGGAGATCTGAAATCTTGTAGGCTTAGACTTGGTGCATCAAGGGCAGCAAAAGGGTAAGCTTCTACTTGTAAGTATGTCCACTTGCATTAACAGCTGAGCTGAAATGCAAGGGGCCAGTCCACTCAGCATACACAGAGAAGTTATTAGCTTCTCCAAGCCAAACTGTACAAAATACTCTCAGGGGAAAAAACCCCAGTGCCGACATGAGAAAGATAGATTAGGGACCTACAAAAGTCTTTTTGAGGCAAGCAAGCTAATTTTTTTTAAAATTAAGCACTGAAAATTAGCAGACTCATTTTCTGTTCATGTGTCAGGCCTCAAACCAGCACCTTGTTCTTCTTCTCTACCTCAGTCTTCCTGGCTAGACAACAGGACTTTGATTCTTTCTCACAGGAGCCAACAGTGATGAATTCACTGAAGTAAGAGCATTTTAAGCTCTGTGAGTCTAAGTGCCTCGCAATTGTTGCTATCTAACTTTCTGCTGGAATTTAACCTAGTCTACTCCTCTGCATCTACTACAGTCTGGTTGTATTTTCTGTATTTCCTTTATGTCCTTCACACATGAGGGAGCATGTCTGAAGCAAGAGCAGGATGCAGCCATCCTTTTTTGGCTGTTTGCCATAGGTATGCCCTATGAGTGAAATTCTCCCCCCTGGCAGAGTGGCCATCATAACATGGGAAGCTCTCAGTGGAGTGATTTAACTAAGAATTTCAGTCTTTATGGTGCAGGGAGATTACCTCATTATATACATTCAGAGATCTGCTGGAGAGGGGAGAAAAAAAGATGACAGATGCTAATGATGCTTGCAGGCAATTGTCAATATGGATGCAGTCAGCTGGTCTCATCATCTGCGTTCGTTAGACCTCCTGCTTCACAATAAAGTGGTTCCCTAATTATAGCCTTCACTTCACTCTCAGTACTGTACAGTCCTGCATCATCAGGTACTGCTGCTTCCTTTATGTTTACTGAAGCACACTGCAGAGCGGAGCTGTCTCAGCATTAAGGCCTCACTCGTCCCTGTAATTAAAGGAAGCAGCTGTGTTCTTACTTTGTAACTCTTGTATGTTGTGGCTGTTGCTTCTTACAAGGCCTTTGGTGGCTAAAGAACTGTAAGTATTTAAATCATACACATATATATATATACACGTATACACACACACACACACATGCATGTGTGTATATATTTATATAGATATTATTCCAGTTAGTGATGCATTTCCATTATTTAAAAACTTCCATAGTGGTATGTAAGAAACGAAGAGATAGGGAACAAATGCAAAGATTGTCATTAAAGATTTAGCTAGAATTCATTTTTACACTTTCTCCTAGCTGCATCTCTCACACACAAAAAAACACATGAAACTACAGCTATTCCTTCCTAACAACCACACAGCCACCATATTTTACTCTCTTATCTTTTAAAAACAGATACTCCCTTTTAGTCACCTCTCCCTCAAGAAAACCAAATTTTTTCCAGTTGAGGAGCTATCAGCTCAACTCAGACCATCACATATCGTGAGCTGTCTGCTGGAAAACCCTGAGAGTTTGGGAGGGTTTAATAATTAGTTTGAGATGCTATTTTATTTACTTTTTCATTTGGAGTGCTTGAATAATGTTTCTTTTAAACTTTCAAACCCGAAAACCTTTTTTTTACTTTTAAACAGTAATATCAATATTCATGTAAATACAGAGTTGCAGGAGCAAGGGCTGTTGAAAACAGCACCAGGCATTGTGAAATTTATGATATGATCATCACAGTCTTCCTAATATCAGTTCACAACTTGACTTGCTAATACTGGAACTCTGACTTTGTTTTCCTGATCAACCTACCACTTTCCCAGCCATTTTAAGATACAAAATTGCTCAAAATGACCGTTCTGCTCATAATCTAATATTTTGATATCATCTACTGTTCACTACAAGAGATTTGATGGTAAGGCTCTTCCTGCAGAGCTTTTATCATAGGCTCAACTGGTGCTCAGCAGCCTTCTGCCACTCTTCCATATTAGCCCACCAGGGTGAAATAAACTACATTTATTGACCTAATCTTTTTGTAATTACAAGTACACTATAAACACATTTTTTCTGATATAATGTGATATAATTTTTCAGCACACTCTTGTTGGATGTTGCTATACTAATTAGAACTGGAGAGAAAACCAATAACCAATTGCAGCCACTGTAGACCAGTGGAAAAAAAAAACCAGTTTCACAGAAATTCATGTTTTGCAACTTTTGGATAGTGGTGAAGTGTCCTGCTTTTTGTTTTGCAGGCTTTTTGGAACAAAATGTTTCCTTTTTCCATGTGAAAAGTTTGTTCTTATAATAACAAATAATTCCACTGGCAGATTAAAAAAAAACCCAACAAAACCAAAATCCTTCTGCATTATGATCAATCCTAAACAATTATTTTTCAGGGTTTTGGAAAGTTCAGGGTTTATTCCAATGCAAAAAGAAGACATGTTTCAAAGTCACCAGTAACACAAGAGATGTCTTATCTCCTAGTTAGCCCTTTTGGTGGCAAATACTCCTGATAAACTGATACTGTTTTGCTCAGCTCTGGTAGTGGCAGATGTACTGGGTACAATAATACTGCTCTGATGATGGCAGAAAACCTGATGAAGTTGAGATGTTTTCAGTGCTATGGTTCTCCCTCAATATTCAAGCTGTTTAGACCAAAGATTGTCGATATACAGGTTGCTAGCATCCAAAGCAGCTGCTACAGCTGCACTGATCCCTTGCCACTTCTATGAGGTTTGTGGTACCCAATCAACAGTTTAGGGAGCTCAGGTGGTTTCTAGTTCAGTTTTTCTATGGTACTAAATAACCCCAGGAACATTTGATGAGTCCATTATAGCAAGCTCACACACACAGACTCACAGAATGTTAGGGGTTGAAAGGGACCTCTGGAGATCATCTAGTCCAACCCCCCTGCAAGAGCAGGAAGCTGTTACTGTATCAACAGTTATTTAAAATACTGTGTCCTGACATACCTACCTCATGGTCCAGGGATATAGTTGCATATTATTGCTCTGTGATACCATATAATCTCCTGCCTGGCAGGTGACAACCATGGTACCTTGTGGGGTCACATGGATCTAAATAGTCATCACTAGAAAGCAGTGGTGAAATGACTGACAGCATTTCTGACCCTTGCTGACTCCTGCTGGGTAGCTGATCCTCCAGGATGATCTCATGCAATCATTCTAAGTCTACTGTGCCCACTTTATTGGCATTCACATGCTGGCAACTTTTATTTCCAAGAGCTATAGCAGCTATTCTACTGGAGCTGCAGACTAGCTGATGACTCACCCTGCTGAAGCTGGATTCAGATCTCTCTTAACTTGTTTCCAGAAATTAATGTCTGAAACCTTTGCATCCACCGTGCTGTCTGCCTCATTTGTGTTTTATGCTTCTGGAGAGAAATTTTTGTTGCCTTCTCCTTTCTTTGACTCTGTTTTTCTGGATGAAAAAACATAAGGAAGAGTAGTACCAAGTAGAAGTCACTTATGGCTGTACATGCAGCTGTCTGCATACCCCCTGCACCTGTTTGGCCTCCCTATTTTTGGCCCTAAAAATACTAGGAATTCTTCATCAAAGGTTTTTTCATCAGCTATTTCCTGACAGCAGCCAAAATGGCCATCTGTCCATCCAGAGGGAGAAGAAAGCTGGGCACAGTGTTTTCCCTTGGACTGAGGGCTTCTTGCTGTTCCCTGTTCTCTGGCCAGAGTTCTTTTTGAAGGCATCTCCAGTTCCTCTTTTGATCTCAGGCATTGCATGCAGGTTGTTGCTCAGGTTCTGCTCTGAGTCTTTCCATATGACACAGTGACCTACATATTTGTCCTTGCTAGTAATGGGTCATATCCTGTCTTATCTGCCTCCTCCTTTTCCAAAGATGATAATAAAGGAGAGATATTCAATTACCTGGTGCTCTCCACCCAGAAGTCCCTAAGTTAAATGTGCTGCTGTGGTTTTGAATAAGAACTAGATAGCCTAAAGATTTTCCACTCAGGCATCTCTGTGGAGTCTTAATCTGCTCAGAATCTTAACTAACTGGATTTGTTTGTAGGAGAAAGCTGTCTATGTTTTGACTTCCTGCAGAACAGTCAACAAAGGAAAAAAAAAGGAGGGGGGGGGGAGAATTGCAAAAAGAGAGAACCAACCTACAGTAATGAAGAAGCAGCAAACTGCATCACAGCTTACCAGGTTCCACCATGGGTACAGATGTTGCTTAAATCTGCAGTGTAGGTTTTGCATGCATAAACGAATCAGAGGTGGTGCTTCTTATTCCTCTGCCCTTGGAGCTTACTTATGCAGGGAATAAGTGGCATCATTCCTGCAACAAGTCACACTAACTTACGCTTCATTGCTTCTTCTAGTACCATTGCTGCAGTAAAACTCAGACTGTAAAATGCTCCTTCTGTTGAGAATGGGTTGTAAGTGCTACTTTACTTTTGCAAGCGTCACTGTTGAATTGGTAAATACAAACATGAACGTGAGTAGCCAGGGAATAACTAATTTTAGGCTTAAGAGTCAAAAGCAGTGTAACATTACATATATCCACTGACTACTGAGGTACTGAGCCTATCATACTGTTAGTGTACCAGTACTGCTGGTATCCCTATGTCCTAGGTCATAAGACATCTGCTGTTGCTGTAGAAATTACCTTCAGATGACCAAAAAACCAAGTGTCTGCCCTGCACTCCTGCAAACTCAATAACACTGCCTAAAATGCCACCACATCAGGAATGAAAAATGCTGTTACAGCTCATTTTGCAAGGTCTGTAGTTCACATATGTTTTCTGTTTGGTGCTTCAGACTTCCTCCTGGCTGGAGGCAAGCAAGGGGAGCCAGCTGTGCCCAATTATGGTCAGAGACTCAGGGAGGTTAGAGTTTAAAAGTGGTGCAAGAGGTCAGTTGTTCATTTTGCCTGGCAGATGGGGCTGTGTTTCTGTGCTCAGTTTGATTGTTATCAGTGCTACAGGTTTTGGGGCTGATTCAAGCTCACTCTATGCTAGCTCAGGTCTGATGTTGTTCCACTGAATCTTGATTTTTATGAAGGTAAGGGTACCATGAGGTCTGCTCACTGTAACATAAAAGGTCAAGCTGAGTTTGCTTCCCATTGCCTGTACTGACCTCCGTGATGGATATTAGCACTGGGGGCTAGGGCTGAGCATCAATGAAGCCCTGCTGAACACCACAGACCTACTTGAATCCATGAGATTTAGGTGAAGGCTGTAATTACTTCATTTTTCTGAGCTGTTTTGGGGAGTCTGGAAGAACACTGGTTTTTAAACGAATCTTGATTTAATGTGTTTAGGACCTGCGTGATTGATGGTGTCTATAAATACCATTTACGCACACAATAGAATATCTAACATACCATTTTCAGAAGGCTTTGAGCCAGGCTTTCTGCCTCACTCGTGCATCAGCTTCTCCTGCCTATGGGGGGAACCTTCTAGGTGGTGTGTCCTTGATACTGGGGACATGTGGATGGGGAGGCTCTTTCAGTACCATCACCCCCTATTTTGGCAAAGGTATTGTCCAAAGAGCATGCTGGGCAAACAAGGCACACAGGGGCACCAGGAAGGGCATCAGGGGTTTTATTTGCTTGGGGGACAGCTTCAGGGTCCTTAGGCTGTGGGTCAGCATGAGGCAGTGCCTATTTTCTCACAGGAAGAGGAGGATATAACCCAGAGGGCAGCACAAGCAAAAGGAGCAAGTAGCTCCAGGGAAATAGCATCAGCAACCACAAAAAAAGCAGTGAAGGAGGTTAGGAGAGGAGGAAGAGGTGAACTCCCCCCCCCCNCCCCCAACCCCCTCATCCTCCAGAGATATCTGTGATATTATTTACAATGTTAATACCTCTATTGGGGGTCAGGGGGGAGGGGGACAGCATTTTGTAGGAATCTGATGACGTATTTCTATACTTAAAAGGGGAGGGAGTTTTGATGCTGAAGTAGAAAAAAAAATAGTGGTTTACTGCATTAAAATTTGAAAGTACTTAGTGTAATCTAGTGATTAAAGCAGTTGTTGACTGGTACACTTGTAAATCATAAATTCCCCACTCCAGAATGGCTCCTGTGGCATTTTGCCAATTAACCTTTGTGTGCTTTGATCTCACTTTGAAGTTCAGGCTGCTCCCTAGCTTGTTTAGTTGTTGTTGTTAACAAAACACTTGCTGTTTGAAATACACAGTGCTTAGTATACGTGCTTTGTGTCCCTGAGCACATGCAATATTAATATCTTGTGGATCATAGAAAAAGCCTGACTCATTAGTAAAGAGAAATTAAATAAACATCCTCAAAGAAAGCAAACAAACTCAGCCATTAGCAGGACTATTTTTCAGCCTCAACTGCACTAGCAGACACATAGGACATGTGAGGTTAGTGAACTGTAAGGAGAAAGGAATTGTGTTACGTTCACAATTCACATAGCTCTAGTGAAGCTGTATATCCCCTGCCTGTCTTGCAGACTTGCACAGCAGTAAGTAGTGGGGCTCAGATGGGAAGAGTGAGCCTCTGTGCTGCCTCCTGCCCTGCTTTTCCTGGGGGCTGGGAGGAGAGCTGTGGGCCAGATGGTAAGGATGGAGCTTGCAGGGAATATTCCTGCTCAGTGTCAGGCAACCAGCAGCCAGCAAGCACAGCCCTTCTGCAAAGCACTGGGGACCTCTGGAGATCTGCATACACGAGTCCATCCTCATCCCTCCTAGGTTCTCATCCAAGATGTGCCTTTGGCTTATCTCCTCTTTCATCTTCACACAGAAGAGCATAATGTACAGTATTTACCTTTCTCCTTCCCTCCCATAGGTAGTCCTGCTGTCACAGGCTGAAAACAATGGTTGAGACGAAAAATATTTTATCACAAGCATTTAGTATTCTTAAATAGGTTGGATATGTATTTTGCAAGCCATGTGGTATTTATTATTTGTAACTAATGACTATGTGACAGTTTAGAAATATGAAAGAGAATTTGCTCTCTATGTTCAGGGTCTCTCGGTTAACATGAGTCAGTCTCATAGTCTGAAGCCTAAAAAAGGTCACTTTGCAGTCTCTAAGTAGCTTTAAAGCCTTCACAGGCCTTAAAGCACCAGGCTTAGCCAGTGGAAAAAACCTTCTGGAACAAGGTAGCTGTGCCAGCAGAGAGCTGGTAAATTAAAAGAGCTGCTAAGTCCACCATTTCCTGCACCTGATGCACGTAGAGGAAGAAGAGCAGAAAGTTTTCTAGAAGCTGAGCATATGTCTGATCCATCACAGCTTCAGCTAATAATCCTCACATCTATCTCTTCCAGGCTTGCTCCAAATGACCAAATACAAAAGCTGACATTAGTTTATGGATACATGAAGCAAAGGAGCTGGTGAGTAGTCATACCTCCACAGAACTTGGTAATCCTTTTACTGTCTCCTGCCTGCCTTTGTTATTGCAGCCTACATATCTCACAAAACATCTACCAGCACCTGTAGTCTGCTGCTTCTCACTACAGCACATCGGCCAAAACTTGCAAGAGAGTAAGCATGTCTTTAAATTCAGGGTTTTTTTCCACCCAAACCTCCAGTACCCACCCATGAGGGAAGGTGAGAGCCTAGATATCTCCCATCACAGATGCAATGGCAGAAATGTCTCTCAACACACAGCTGACTCCCCTTCCCCACAATGAAATCCTAAGTTTGTGCTTTTATAAAGAAGGCTCCTGAAAGCACAGTTCCTCCCAAAGAGCAGTTGCCCTGTGGAGGATGTGGACAGATACCCCTCCACACTGCGTTACACATTTGAGATGATCTTGGACAAAATCCACCTTTCCACCTCCCTCCTGACTTCCTATCCTTCCTTTAGATGCTTCACCAGGTTGCAAAGCTGGTGCCTGCTGTCAGCATTGGACTGCAACTAGTGTTTATTTTTTTGCACAATACTATGCTTGGTTTCTTACTATCTGGAATCATGCAATCATAGAAAGGTTTAGAGTTGGAAGGGACTTTTAGAGGTCATCTAGGTCAACACTTCTGCTGTGAGCAGGGGTACTCTAACTAGATTAGGTTGCTGAGAGCCCTGTCCACCCTGCCCTTCAATGTTTCCAGGGATGGGGCTTCTACCACCTCTCTGGGTAATCTGTTCCAGTGCCTCACCACCCTCACTGTGGAAAAATTTCTTCCTTACCTCCAGTCTAAATCTTCACTCCTTTAGTTTAAAGCCATTAACCCTTGTCCTATCACAAAAGGCCTTGCTAAAAAGACTGTCTCCATCTTTCTTATAGACTCCCTTTAAGTACTGAAAGGCTGCAATAAGGTCTCCCTGGAAGCCTTCTCTTCTCCAGGCTGAACAACTCCAACTCTCAGAGGGTGTTCCAACCCTCTGATCATTTCTCTGGCCCTCCTCTGGACCTAATCCAACAGGTTCATGTCCTTCTTATGCTGAGTACTCCAGAGCTGGATGCAGTACTCCAGGTGGGGTCTCACCAAAGCAGAGTAGATGGGCAGAATCACTTCCCCTGATCTACTGGCCATGCTGCTTCTGGTGCAGCCCAGGATTTGGTTAGCCTTCTGGGCTGCAGGCACACACTGTCAGCTCTCATGAGCCTTTATGCCTTCTCACTCTCTTCCTCTCCTTACATTTATTTCAGTATCCATTGCAAGTAATTAGCTCTTAGAAGTAGGAATTGCAAGTCTGGTTTCCTCAGGAAATGAGGATTAGGCAATAATGCTCATTGCATTTGCTCATGTACATCCTCAGCCAACTGTAAAATACACTGGTTGATTTCATTTGGCTGATGGAGAACAGGCTCAAAGCTAATTGAATTCCTAGAAGTTTTGTGCAAACAGGCAGCTAGCTGGAGCAGAGAGGAACCCTGATGCCCTGTGCCAGAAAGAAAGTGAGCCCAAAAATTCACATTTTATTAGATACCAGACAGTTCATAAAGGAACGGTGTTAATAAGTATCAGGAAAGTACTCAACTCATTCCCCTTCCAGGGACAACCCTAAAAGTAGCCAGCAAACAGCAAGTGATGGATTTAAACCTGATTCAAGGTTTCCAGCTCCTGACTGCTTACACAGCAAAGATGATAAGTGCAGTACTAAACTAAGTGTGAGGTTTTGCACAGTAAGGCATGCCTACCCAGAAGCAAAAAAAAAAAAAGGCGGGGGGAGGATTTAACCAGAGACCAATTCTAATTTTTTTCTGAAATAAAAAAGGCACTTTTCCTCTGTAAGGCAGTTCTTAAAGATAAAAATGTAAAAAAGCTTGTGCAGCAGTTTGGCTGCTGTGTCTCATGCAGTAGTGCCATTTTACAGAGATAAACATCAGTGCTTAGCTTACAGATTGTCTCAACACCTGGAGGGCTATTACAGAGACAGGTTTAATAATTAATTGCTATTTCTCTGAGACAATGCACCCTGGATCTCTTAAGGAGCATATTGCACACGAGGTAACAGGAAGTAGGCAAAACAGACAAAAGTATTGGAAAAGATAAAAAGACTGAGATCAAATCACATTATTCCTCATGTCATCATGGAAATGGGGCTATACTCACCTGATCCTGCAAGGAGGTTGCCTGGAGATGGTTTGAAGTACATCAGGTCAAAATACTTGTATTCCAAAGTTGCTCTTAAGTAAATGACTCTTGTATGGCTGGTGGCAGGAAAGATGGGAGCAGATCAATTCCATGATGTTACTTCGTTGGGCTGATGTCACATCATCCTACACAAACAGGGATTTGCAGGGGTCGTTTTATAATCAGAAAAATATGGTACCTGCAAATGATGCTCAAAGATTCCTATAGGATATGTTTTCTGTACGTACTATAGATTTTTCTCATCTACATTTAGCACTACATTTTTCTATTAAATCTATAAACCTGATGAAATTAAATGCTATAATGAAGTTAGAAATAAGAAAACTACTATTCTATTAGGGTCCTTAGTGACCACGACACAAACCATAAACACAGGCCATATTCCAGCAGCAGAGGAGCACTGGCATCTATTTCTGACTGTCTTGGGCACCTTCCTGTGACAGTTGCCATCACTTACCACCTTCCTAGAGGCCTGTGTATTATGATAAGAGTATCAAGAAGAAAGGTAATGTGCACACACATGTGAAGGTAGAAGGTAGGTGGAGGAGGAGGCAGGCAGGAGGGGGAAGCATTCAGGGCAGGGAGGCCAGGCCTGAGTTACACAGACAATTAACCACACATGACAGGGGGCTGGAACACCTCTCCTATGAGGACAGGCTGAAAGAGCTGGGATTGTTCAGCCTGGAGAAGAGAAGACTTCGGGGGGACCTACTAGTGACTTTCCAGTACTTAAAGGGAACTTACAAGAAGGCTGGAGAGGGCCTGTTTGCAAAGGCCTGGAATGAAAGGACAAGGGGCAATGGTTTCAAACTGGAGAGGAGTAGATTTAAATTGGACATTAGGAAGAAGTTCCTCACCACAAGGGTGGTGGAACACTGGAACAGGTTGCCCAGGGAGGTGGTTGAGGCCCCATCCCTGGAGGCATTCAAGGCGAGGCTTGCCAGGGCTCTGGGCAAGCTGATCTAGTTGGGGATGTCCCTGCCCACTGCAGGGGGGTTGGACTAGATGACCTCCAGAGGTCCCTTCCAACCCTAACCATTCTATGATTCTATGATTCTATGACTTGTGTTGGGGTGGGCAAATTGTGCATTTCAAGGTGCAGTCAATACAAGCACCAGACGTGTGTAGGGAAGGGAAGATCCCCAACATATCAGGTGCACTTTTCTCCAGCTATTGCTTTACTTTATTTTAAATCACTGCAAATACATAAGGGATTTCAGCCATAGGGATATTAATGATGCACAATCTTCATTCAAACTAGAGTGCAAACAAGCAAAGGTTGTTTGATGAAATGAATGAATAGATACGTAGCAGCTGATGGCACAGAGCTGCACATTGTGGTAGCAGTGCTGTTTTGCAAAATCCACTGCAGGGCATAATCTTATCATAAAAGCTTATTTGACCACATGTAAATATTTACTGATTGGAATAGTCTGGTTTTAATGACACTGATGAAATGAGCAAAATTATGAGCACATTTAAGATATCTACAAGGACAAGACTAACTGCTGGTACTTGCCATGCAGTGAGTTTAGGCTGCTGGTGATCACCACTGAGCAAAGCTGTTGACACCCTGGGCAAGAGGCAAAGACTGTTTTTCCCATAGTTTTTGTTGCTGAAGAAGATCTTGATTTCAGTGAGTCAGATAGTGTTCTTTGGTTAACATGTTGGCTCAGATGTCTTTGAAAAATGTGTTTCCTTATGAATTGTAGCTGGGTCTCAGGCTTCTTTGATAAGCACAGCACACAAAGCTAAACACTAATAATGAGTAATTAAAACACTTTTACGGATGGGTCTGATGCTGTTGGGCACATATTCCCAGTGCTGCTGTGCAAGGAAGGAACTCCTGAGCTGGAAGCAAGCTTTAATAAAGGATATTACTTGAGATATCACTGGCTTCTTTAAGATAGACAGTCCTGAGGAAAAGGTCTGTTGGCAAGCTTCCTCTTAGTTTACAGCCAAATCCTTAAAGTATAATTCATCCTAGGCCAACTGAAGTTACTTTTATACTATCTAAGTTTCTTACCTTTGTTTTGTAATATTTTTGGTAGCTTTCAGCTCTTAATATGCCATGAAAAACCAGCCCAGACTGAATTACAGCATTTATCAATCAAGTCTGTAAATTTAACCTCCATAAGACATTTGAACTAATTCATTGTCTTTGACAGAGAGATTTTAAGATACGTCATGGCAAGTTGTATGTGAAGAACCAGTAGAAGCTACAGTGAGATTGGTTTGTGGAGATAAGGGAATTGTTCTCTTGATTGTGAAAAGCAGCAAATAGCTTGTGTGACTCCACAATGTCTGCGTTTCTAAGCAGATGCTGGAACATGTAATTGTGATACCATAGAAGGTAATGTGCAAAAGATTGAACTCATTTCAGTTTTGGTTCTTCCTCTGATGAAACAGCTTTTTTCCATCTCTTCTTTAACTCTAAGTGTGGGCACTTTGGCTATTCACCACTGCTGCAGTATTGGTGATAACATTCAGCATTTCCCAAGTACTTTACATAATTCCAGTGATGGCAAACCATTCACTCATTAAATCTTCCAGTATTTTTGTAATAAGAGCAGTCATTAGAATTCTTTTCACTTTATGGGCAGGAATAAGGGATAATGGAGAGTTTAAGAGACTTAACCATAGCAAATTAGTGGCAAAGTTAGGATGGTGATATTGATTTCTGCATATCCTCTAAAGGCTCCTGAAAATTACATACCTTATATCTTTTCAAACTACTCATCTTGATGTCTTCTGTGAAATATGAACTTTCGAAGTTTGATTGCCACTCCAAGGTCGTTTATATTTTGCATCGATCCCTGTGTAATGATTTGCTTTTTACTCCATTTGCCACCAATAAGAAGAGATATTCTTTGGAATCTGATTTCCTCTGCAGAGTTTTCTAAGAGCTGGAGGCAGGGTGATTAATTTTATTGGGACAATAAATTATAAAGGAAGGACTGTCATTCTTCTTCAACAATGCTTCTTCCCGAGATGACAGCACAATAAATTACAGGCATACAGAAAATTCCTAAATGCAGTCATTTGTTTCATGCTGGGTGGACAGAATAAGAGCAATGCTGATGAGTTTGGTCACTGAAGTTGCATGAAAGTTTTACACTGCCTTAAGTCAGCATTGGGTGATCCACTTCTGATAAGATGGCTGAGCCTAAAATTTCACAGTGAAAAAAGTTTCTTTTGACAAGGTCAGGTACTCTGTGTGTTGCTAACAAGATCTCTCCTAATGCATCATGCTTTTAAAGGCAGGATTTACCTTGCTGGATTGAACCATTAGACTCTTAATATTTTCATCTGGATTTGGACAATGATTAATGTCTGAGGCTTCAAAGCAAAAAAAAAAGGAAAGAGAAGGGAAAAAAGAAACACAAACCAAAGTCCCAAATTATGTAGTTATAGGGATAGGTCTGTTCTGAAACCCATTGATTTTCAGCTTCCATCTTGAAGATTTGTTTATCCTTGCATTAATGTCCAAAATGCAGATATTCTTGAAAAATAAAATTATGTAGCCTCTTTTGTTGCCTTTCAGTGTTCTGTACCCAAGCAGCTATGTATTGATGATGTATTCTGTCAGGGTTGCAATGCAGGCTGTAAACCACTGTGGCTTGGGAGCTGCTTCACAAATGTTTTGAAAAAATGAGGCAGGAGCTGGAATTGATAATTGCATATATGCTGTCTCACTGCATTTATCCCCTCTCATGAGTTAATTCATATTATGTCTAGCAGAGACTGTTACGATCACCCACACTAAACCCCTGTTTACATTGTATAATCTAACCTGGTCATTTCTGCATCAGACCAGACAACCAGTGACTGAACAAGTATGCATTTTGAGAAACATTATTAACAGTGATTTAATCATTTCACATTATAGACAAAAAAAAGCCTTGGAAAGCCATTCACCTGATTTACCAAAATGTAACCAGGAGGTAATTTATCTGCCCAAGGTAATGCTAGAAGTTGCTAGGTAAGGCCAGGGAGCAGAATCAGGTGAGTGAGCTCCCAGCCTGTGCTTTCAATATAGGAAATCCTTCTGCTCCAATATGCATAGGATGTTCTCAACCAAATAGAAACACACAATTTCCCTTTCTAAAACCATCGGATGTTAGTTTCATTTAGTGCCCTTTTACGTGATGCTCTGCTGTGCAGGCTCTTACTGTTTTGCACTTTGTTCTAAGGTGAAAAGATGCTCTTCAAAAAACTGATAGCCAATGTAAGGCTAGGGTTCAGGAACACATTACCATTTTTATTCTTATCTGTATGGCTGAACAATTAGAAAGCTGAGCTGCAGCCATCTGTAATGAAGGCTTTCTGGACCTGAGGAGGCAGAGGACACAGCTGCTAGCTGCTAGGCATGACCTCTAATTTGTATTATTTATACTTCTGGCAGAATTAACCAAATTAAGGTGAATTGAATCCAGGGCAGCTACAGATGAGATAAACAAGAAATCTGTTGGTGGTTTTTCTCTTATTCAGGCAAATTTCCATTGATTCTCATGCAAAGGCATCATAATTTAGCTCATCAGCTTGGTTTTTTAAACAAACATATAAACACATGCACTCACACACACTCCTCTCTGTCCTTTTAGGGACCATAATGTGTTCTTAAGAATTTGGGCCACAGGTTTTGAAGAGAAAATCTGCTTAGTGGCCCAGATATTTATAAAGCTGCTACCAAATATAAAGAAAGAGACAGCATGACAGATGTGCAGACACAGTTAGAAGGAATTTTTACAGGCACGAGCATTGTTTGTTGCTGACGAGTGTTCCCTTCCTTACTCAACCCACTTGCAGTGCCCCCCTTGTAGGATGTTTGCTGTTGTGTGGTTTTGTTTTGCTGGCAATGTCCTAGAGAATCCTACTCTAAGAGTGCTGTCATTGGGGAGGGATTGAGTCTTGTTCCCTTGGGGCTCATGGGCGATTGATGCATTCATTCTGAAGTCCAAATTCAAGGTAACAAGGGTTACAGGGTGAAGATCTTTGATAACAAAGCCAAGAAGAAAAGGAAAAGGGAAGGAAAGTAAGAAGGGATATAAAAATCCCCATATATTTTTTATAAACCTAGTTCAAGAACCACTGAGCTGGAGCCTTCCCTAACCCATGTCAGTGAGGTTTTCTTGGCAGAGCTACAGAAACAGCCAATATGTTACAATCATGAACACTTAGTTACTCTGAGACTCAGGCAATTTTGGTGCCTAAAGGTAGGTACAGTATTTTAGTACTGTAGCAGGGGGTGGGGAGGGGGGGATGGGATGGGGGGGGAAGAGAGAGAAAAAAACTCAAACCTTTAAGTTGGGATTGTTCTAATTCAATTGTTGATTAAATGTCTTTGTCCAAAGCCCAGCTCAGAGACTCATTATCCACTTAAACTTCAGATCTTTTTCACACTCGTGGGTTTCAGGCTACGCTAAACCACTTTCTTGTATGTACAGGCAAGGTTCTTCCATTTATTTTTTTAACCTCACTGTTCACCACATTGAAATTCATATTGTTTCTTTATGCCAACTTTATCTTCAGATCAATAATCCTGGCATGGACCCTTAAGAATCCTTGAGTGTTTGCAGCAGAGAAACTTAGGGTTACTTATTAGGTTAAATCGGGAGAGAAAAACTTCTTCCTTACTGGAAGTTGAATGGGCTTTGAGCCATAAATTTAAACTCACCTAATGCTTTCAACACAGTGAGGGTGAGTATTCCTGTGGGCAAGACACTGCGAGCCACAAGCTCCCTTTGCCTGGATTAATAGCAATAGTAATCTAGTGATAACTATTCAAAAAAGTAAACATTCTTATAAGTGAACCATAGTACAGAATCCATATATATATTATATTATGTTTATTTTATTATTATATTATGTTTATTTTATTATTATATTATGTTATTTTATAGAGTCCTATAAAATAACACTGAATCATTCACATCAGGTTCTATAAAATGTTTTGTTCAGAGAGAGCTTCCAGAGAAAATACAGAATTCACTGTGTTTCTGTAATCAAAATTCTGTCTAGGAGCAAGCAATTTATTGTATTGTAAATCCAGCCAGATAACAGTAGTGAAAACCTGTGCTTAGAGGAACCCAGCTCTCTTAAGGACTAAAAGGTTGAGCTGACATGCTTGTTCTGACAAGGGTAGAGTATTATTAGCCCTTCTTTGGAATTAGACCAAATGGTCAAATTTTGTCATTGTTTCATCTGAAGAAGCAAAATACAGCACACAGATTGTGAAGAAAGTACTTTAAAAGATTTAACAAGATGCAAATGTATTTGATCCAAAGCCCACTCAAGTACATGGAGAGTTTCTCAAACACAACGTGAATGAGAGAAAGGGCAAAGGAGAAGTGTTGGAGAGCTTCAGGAAAAGAAGAATAAAGGGAAAAAACCATAATAAAGTGACAGGCTAACCAGAAATATATCACAGCTCTCCCTTTTTAATCGCTGTGTATGTTCCTCACTATTCCTGTTATCTTTTTATGTATTCTTCATGGTAAGGCCACAGCTAGGACCCTGTTTCAGGAAAAGAAGTTCCCTGCATTTAAGCGTTTGGCCAGCTGGCTCTAACACTCTTCTGCTCACACCAAATATTGAGAAAAAGGTCAGTTCTTCCTCCTCCTTAGACCTCTCCTGAAGGGCAACTGGAGATACTTTTGCTTCCTGGGACCTGCTCCTCTATCAGTCCTCTCATAAGATTGTATGTAGGCTTTTGACTTGTGTGCTGTTGTGCCACAAAATCCATCTTTTGTCTTCTGATTCTCATTGTGGATCATCACTCAGAAACAGTGATAGCTGACCACAGCAACTTTCTTCAGCAGTTCAGAACCAATCTTAGCACAATCTGTTAGCAACAAAGAAGTTAACTTCATTTGAATGAGACTGGATAAAAAAATTAATGTGAAAGCTTATCTGATAAAGTAAGTTTTCTATTTATGAAATTATTCTTCAAGCCTTTGCATGTTCTTGATTTGCCTTCCTTCGAGGCTGAAATTCAACCTGTGCAAAATTTACTTTCCCCTCCACCGTCATCATCAAACTTATAGTTGAGTGAACTTTCTTCTATGAAGTTGAAGACAGTTCTGTCTCTGAGTCAATTTTATTTGCACCTCTAGTCAAAAGCACCAAATCTTCTTGAAGTGCACAAAACGTGTATTTGGTCCACTGTTAAGCCAGAATCACTAATGATTAAAGAATTGCTCATCAACAAGTTGGGTGTTTGCAAGACAAAATGCTATTTGGAAAAGTTGCATATTACTTGAATAAATCCCCTATCAGGAGGTCAGGCTACTAAGCTAGTAGAAAAGTGGGGTGGTCAGCAATAGAGAAGCTTTTGGGATGTTAAGTGCTATCAGAAAGATTTCTTTACATTAAAGTCAGTAGATCTATAGGTTCCTGCATCTCTCCCCCATGACTTTACATGCCATGTAAACAATGAAGGTGAGACACCTTTGGGGATTATGTTATATATTTTGTGTGTTAAAGGCTCTAGGCAGGAGAAAAGATGTGAGGCACCGTGTTAACATGAAACAGTGACAGCTGTTGCAGAGACAGAAAAGGGATACTAGAGCACCTTGATCAAGGATTCCAAAAGGCAAACATGGTGTAGTTTACCACGCTAACTCGTGCTGTCCAGGTTGATCACAGTGCAGACCAAAAGCTAGCCTTGAGCCATGGGACTGGACAGGTCTGTCATCACCTCACATTCTCCATGAGGACATGCAAATCCTCTACTTGCCCATGCTCTTCCCCCAGCTTGTCTTTGGGTGCTCTACAGCACTTAAACCAGCTCTGCACCTCTGCTGCGTGCGTGCTTCAGAGGCACGCTGCAAGCAGGGAGTTTGGCTGGCAGCCCTGGTCACACGGGTTCTGCTCTCCTCTCACCCACACGGGAGCACATCTGAACCACTGGGGCATTACGGCTCACATGCAGAAACTCAGGGCAGGGAAACATTGAGGTTTGTTCGTGTTCAGAGGAGTCTGGAGCTTTTTAATCTGTTAGTCAAACATTCGATGAACATTCGCAAAGACCATACTCTTCGAATTGTTTACTATTACTTTAATTACAGTAACTCTTGTTTCGTCATATGGGAAATAAACAACTGCTTTGACTAACTAAATACTCAAATCAGTTGGAGAAGGTTTTAATTAGTTAATTTTATTAATCACATAGTCTGTTCTTTGCTGTTCATGTGCATGAAGCAGTAGAAAAGGCTGTTATTATGCAATGAGTCTACAACCATGCTTCTTCCCTCAAAATAATTTAAAAAAGTGTTCTGTGTCTTGTAATATGTAATAACAACTATACTTTTTCTAAGGTTGTTTTTTTGTCTTACAGTTTAATACCATTAATACCCAGTATATCATTTGTTTGGGAGACATACTTTATACTAGCAGGAGAACAGGTTCTGTGATCATAGAGGCAAGTTATAAGTTGGCAGTGAGATGGGAATTCTCTGAGTACTGTGGTACATCGTGTTCATACCTCCCAAAGGTTGAGAAGGACAGAAATATCAGAATTTGAGACTGGATTAATGGATGTATGCACAGAAAATAAAAGAGAGAAAAAAAACCCTCCAACTTTAAAAGTGCTTTACCAGTAAATATGCCATAAGGCACTGTAAAAAATCTAAACCTATGAGGTTTAATCCTAAGTGCCGTAAAATTGATGTGGAAGTTTGAAATCTGGTATAGGAAGAGAGTGGAAAAAACCCAGTGAAATTCATTGAGAAGCATCTTTTTTAACTTTAAAAAATGGGACAATTAATTTACAGTAATCATATTTAAGAAATGTATGTAGCGCTTATAAAAATCATCAGGCTAACATCAATGCATATAAATCCTCTTGGGCTGACCCCTCTGCAGCATTAATGGTGGTAATTATTCTGGTATCAGTGACTGAAGCAATGACTGACAGTTTGGACTAGCTGCAGATCTGCCTGTACTGAGTCTTCACACAGTAGAAACAGAATGAGCAATGGTGAGGATAGCTTTCCATGCAGGGCAATTACTTCTCCACTTTGACCTAAAGGAATTATTCCCAGATCAGCGCTGAAAGAGATGATTAATCTGTGTACATTGTTCAGTCCTGGGTCTTTGTATTGTGGTCAGCAGCTCATGAAAAACCTGTGTGGGAAGCACCACCACCACTACTTGCTTCTTCCCTTGGCTGCCAGGTAGTAACAACTTTCAGTTACCACTTACCTGGTCTAGACTCATGCAGTAGCCTGGAGGTAAAAGATATGTAACCGCTAATAAATCTCTTGAATTGCCAAGATCCCACTTCTTTACCTATATTATACTTTTGAAGGCTATTTGCCAAAATTACACAGTATTCTTTGAGGAAGGAACTTCCTGCTTTCCACAGGCATCGTTCTTTATGTCCTCTCTTAGAAAATTGCAGGTGCATTATATCACTGCAATTGGTGTTATTTGTTATTATCTCTGCTGGGAAATCAATTGGTGCCACAGAGGATAACAACAAACACTTAGAGCAAAGAGGAGATCATATTTTCTTCTGGTGATACTGATAACACGGATAGATAGTAAACAGATGGTTGGAGAAAAAAAACCCTACTGTTAGCCTGGCAGGACTGACCTTAAACAGCTCTGTAAGCCTACACACATTCTGATTTCAGCCTGCCACCAAAGCTAAAGCAGTGGGTGCAGTACACATGTAGGCTGAGTGCCAGCATTAAAATTGCATTTGTATCACTTTTGTTTTTAGAAAAAATGCTCTTGGGTCTGTTTGCTTGAGTAGTGAAGCAAGAATTCCATTGTTTTAATATGAGGTTCTGTGGAAGAAGTGGAATAGCAGCCACTAGTCCTTTAATGTTCTTGCAGTCAAAAAACAATAGTAAAATATATCAAAGTGTCTGACCTCTCCTCGCTCTCTGAAAACCTCACCCACTGTCTCTACTGTGTATCCCATGATCGAAAGTACATGGCAAGGCTCCACTGCATGCCTTATCCCTGGTTTGACCTTTATTCTTTTTGTGGCTTTAAGTACTGATGGCAGTGATCTCTCAGAGGGTTATTTTTACGTAAAGTCCTATAGAGGTCACAGTAACATGACTGAGTCTCTTTGCCAGGCACTTGGACAAACACCTAACAAGTAATAGTACCTGCCTGGGATGAGACACAAACATTATCTGTGGTAAGCAGGAATCCCCTGGTATTTTCCGTAACAAATAAAAATGCCATAATTTAATTGCATCTTGGGTAATTACATTGTCTAGTCACATTTGCCAGTGATATCACCAGAACGTAGCAAATGTCCTGCACTAACTGCATTGGCTGCTGCTAACAAACTGCTTAGCTATCACTCTGTTAACTAGTACTTAAAGCATGATCAACGTCTGTAAGTTGCATCTCAGAGATAAATGAGGTTTCTCCTTTATTTAGTGTAGGCCTAAATCTACTTACTCTAAGTCAGTAACAAACTGTGACTGATTCCAGGGCAAATCTGGTTCCAATCCTTCACTAACAGATGGACTTTGGGTTTGCACTGAATAAAACTCACACGGCATGTGTAAGATAGTATTGTTTTTCCATGTGATCTAATAAGTAACTCTCTGTGACTTAGAATCATAGAATATCCTGAATTGGAAGGGACTCAGAAGGCTCATTGGGTCTAACTCATGTCTATGTGCAGGACAACCCCAAAAGTCACACCATGTTTTTAAGAGCATTGACCAGATGCCTCTCAAATTCTGTCAGGCTTGGTGTTGTGACTGCTTCCCTGGAGAGCCTGTTCCAGTGCTTCAGCACCCTCCCAGTGAAGAACCTTTTCCCAATATCCAATCTAAACCTACCCAGACAGAGCTTCATGTGTTCCTTTGGGTCATGTTGCTGGTCACCAGAGAGAAGAGATCAGCCCCTGCCTCTCTGCTTCCCCATGTAAGGAAGCTGCAGACCGCAATGAGGTCTCCTCTCAGTCTCTTCTCCAGGCTGAGCAAACCAAGTGATCTCAGCTGTTCCTCATATGGCTTCCCCTCTAAACCTTTCACCATCTTTGTGATGCTCCTCTGGATGTTCTCCAACAGCTTCATATCATTCTTATATTGTGGTGCCCAAAACTGTACACGATACTAGAGGTGAGGCTGTACCAGTACAGAGTAGAGTGGGACTATCACCTCCCTTCACCAGCTACAAATGCAGTGCTTGATGCACCCCAGGGCACAGCTGACCCTCTTGGCTACCAATGCACACTGTTGACTCATCTTCAACTTGCCACTGATTAGAACCTCCAGGTCCCTTTCTGTGGGGCTGCTCTTCAGCCTCATTCATAGAATCATAGTATGGAAGTTGAAGTTGGAAGTGACCTTTGGAGGCCATCTAGTCCAACCCCCACACAGCAAGCAGGGACACAAAGATCAGATTGCTCACAGCCCTGTCCAACCTGACCTTCAATGTTTCCAGTGACGTGGCATCCGCCACCTTTCTGGGCAACCTGTTCCAGTGCTTCAGCATCCTCAGTGGGAAAAATTGCCCCCTTGCATCCAGTCTAAATCTCCTCTCCTTTAGTTTAAAGCCATTACTCCTTGTCCTGTCACAACAGGCCTTTCTAAAAAAACTGTCTCCATCTTTCCTATAGGCTCCCTTTAAGTACTTATAGGCCACAATAAGGTCTCCAAGTTACAATCCAAGTAATCTCAAGTGAAATTCAAGTCAGATTTGCAAAGCACAAAATACAAAAAATAACAGTAGATTTAATAATTCACTGCTTTGATCTGAATTCCCCCAGTCTGTATGTACATCCAGGGCTGCCCTGTCACAGGTGCAAAATGTGGCAATTGCCCAAGATTGACTTCTTCAGGTCCTAGTCTCACCAATTATGAAAACTTGTGTCCTTGTTTTCTGAAGGGCAGCATTTGCATTTTTGAGGAAACCTGGCAACAATCATGTGAAGGAAAAATAATTAAAATGTGGTAGACTATTAGAAAGTCAACACTGAATTATGATCTACTGGGGAAAACTAATCTGAGTGTGCCTAATCACATCCTTTAGAAACTGATACTCAACTAAGAAGACACATTAGTGTTATTTGTATGGATAATCTACTATGTCAATATTTTCAAATAGTTTAATTTAAACAATTCAAAAAAATTAGGGAGTTTGTATTATAGATCCAGGGGACAGACATTTATTTCTCATTGGTATCTTAGATATTTTTACAGTTCATAGTATCAAAAAGATTGAAAAATAATATTAAAAGCTTGAAAGTAAGCATGACTCTTAATACACCTAACTAAGATGACAATCAAAGCAGTGTATGTTGGAAGAAGTATATTGGTAAAGCTAGTAAAAAATATGATGAAATAAAGCAAATTTCACTCTGGCCCTATTAATATATGATATAGTTTAAGGCAGGTTTGATGGTCCCTGTTCAACCATAGTTATGCAAAAATCAAATTGGGTTATACCACACTGGATACATAGCTAGCTAATATGATGCTGAGTGGGATTTAACTTTGCCTCTGCTTCCTATTCAGTTCTGGTCAGAACATTCTAACAAATCTATCTTGATTTTCCATAACTGTGTTAAAGCACAGTAACATCTGGCTGTGGTGGCAAGCTTTAAGATTTCAGTTTACATTTGAAGGCTTTGTGTTGTGTAGGGTGATTTTTATAAGTACTTCAACAAAAGCCCTAGCATAGATGCAATTATACCAGAAAAAAAAAATAGGTTTGAGGTTATGGCTTATATTGCTTGCCAAACTGGACTGCATTTTACAGGCAAAAAGCACTCTAATTATGTAGGAGGAGTTTACTGGCATAACTAGACCAGAATGACAAAACTTTAAAGTGTAAACAGGAGCTGAGTGTTTTTTTAAGTCAGTGTGTCTTCTAACCAGTTAATGAAATAGTATGTATTTTCCAAAACCTCCTCTTTCCCCAGTAACACACTGGGTCTGAATCTCAGCCAGTTCAGAAGTCAGCAGCCAATCAGAGAGGAAGGATCAGGCCTGCTCCTTTAAAGAAAGGTGATTGACACTCTAGCACAAGGTGATAGATGCAATGAGAAACTCAGTGCCCTGCAAAGTACAAAAACATGTAAAAAATTAGTCCTTGTCCTACTTTTACTTACACATTCACATGACTTCTTCCAACACTTACCCAAGTAACTCGTGCCAGCTCTAACCTCCTAACTAATCAGTGTATGAGTACAGCTGGGACAAAAAGGATTTCAGAAAACAGCATGAGATGCTAACTGTGCATCAGGCAGGCTGTGCCCTGCACAGAACAGGTTCTCCTCTGTGTTACACAGATGCTGGCTCTGGCTACCATAGCTACTTGCATGAACCTTTTTTTTTTTGTCTGTAGACTGGCTGATGCAGCTAGACTGCATATATATGATGCTGTGTGAGGAAGTGTTACCAGTTTGGGGTGTTGGCAGATGGCTCATTCTTCTAATTCACAGTGCAGATATATCCAGGAAGGCTGGACAGAAGGTCAAATTTAAAGGATTGCAGGAACTGGGCAGTTCCTCGCTTCCCTCTTGTATTTCTGACTGTTGCCATCACTTTCTTAATGAGCTCTACATTTACCCCTTCTACTTCCTGCCACCCAAAAAAATTCAAGTCAGACATGGAAACACCTATTTCGTACTTTTTCTTGTATTTAGGTTGAAAAGGACAAGGGAAAAAAGAAAGAGAGTGAAAAATGTAAGACCATATTCTAGAAATATTTTGGAAATCCACAGGCTTATGAGAGGAAAGAACTGAATGCATGAATGTTGTCACTAGTAAGTCATCTGGTTAGCACAAGAGAAAATGCTTTTAAAATCTTAAAAGTAAATGATCATGCAAAGACACACATAGTTAACACTTGAGGTAAAGGGTGTTTAATTAGACAAGAAAAATCTTTGTTCTAGGTAATTAAAGATATAATTCCAGTGTAGATGACAGAAATCCAAACTCCTTAAGCATTTGACAGCTTTAAAGAGAAATCTGCAATGGTTCAGAGATAAACCTGCACAAGGAGAGGCAGGGGTTGAGGCCAGACTGCCTGCTTACACAGCTCTAGTGAGGTGTTGCAAGGGCTGAGAAGTAGGTCTCTACCCATGCAGGATGATTAAAAACAGTCAAGAAACATATACAGGCACTCTCTACAACAAAGGAGTAGAATATGCATCCTCCAAAGAGTGATGAATAATCCCACATGCTAACCGGGGAGCTGAGTTAGTCTGTATGTAGTAGGGTGCAGAGGTATATAGAGAGCAATTTAGGATGGATGGGATCTGGCCGTCATTGAGTCCATCCCCTCAGCTCAAAATAGGGCCAGTTTAAGTATACAGCACCTTGCTGAATTCTTGTCCTGCTCAGGAGGCTGGAGGTCTTGTGCCTTTTGCATGCCGGTTATCGGCTCCTCTCCTTACCTAAGTATTTAGCAGGAGGAGGATTTACTCTTTAAAACAAGGCTGTTTTAAAACAAGGCTACTCTTTAAAACAAGGAGTTTTGTAGAATGACTTATCACCTACTGCATGTACCCAGGAAATGGGATTTGTGATCAAGGTATATGACACTGCCCAGGGTATGCAGTAATCTCTAGCCTATGGCATAGTCCAGGCACAGTCTGAAAATCACTTGGGGTCTTCTGTGGCCCCTGGTGCGATAACTGTGCCAACAGCAGAGGGAGCATTAAACTCATTGCCCATGGGAAAGTGTGGGGAGTGAAACTCATATAATCCTTGTATGGGCAGGATGTGCTCCTTAGCCTTCTGGCAGTCATCCTAGGAGAAGGACAACTCTGATTCCAAACCCGGGCAGANTATGGCATAGTCTGAGAAAGAAGGAAACGTTTCCTCCTGCTAGTAAAACTGGACTGCAAGCAGTTGGGCTGTCAGAGTGGTATTGTTTAGACAAGAGGTTAGGGCAATGTGCCGTGCAGTAGGGTATGAAATAGAGATATTGAGGTATCATAGAATCATAGAATGGTTAGGGTTGGAAGGGACCTCTGGAGGTCATCTAGTCCAACCCCCCTGCACTGGGCAGGGACATCCCCAAATAGATCACCT
>VWZO01022659.1:127585-251129 GCA_013396975.1 Bucco capensis | reverse complement strand
TCTTCCAGCTGTAACTGTCCTATGATTCTATGACAATAAAGAGCACAACTCGCCATTCCAGTTCTGATGGATTTTTTTTCATAACTGAGGTTTTCACAGGTGCAGCTTCAGCAGAAGGGGTGACACACAGGCAGCCTACTAGAACTCATTTTCTTGCCTTTTCTCCATCAATTTCGCTGCCAATGTAACCTCTTCTTAAGCCAAAGCTACCACTGTCCTGGAATAACACACTACAAGGAAGTGGGGCACCATGAGAAGTGCCAAATATCCCCACATCCATAATAGAGCTGCTCCCTGGATTAGAGACAGCCAGCAGAGCTGCCCAACCCTTCAGAAACAGCCACTGCAGTCATCATAACAGGAAAGGCTTCTTCACCCTACACTCTGTAGAGCCCTAAAGGGCCTGACCCCACAGTAAGACCCTGAAGCAGCCCCGCGGGGGTCTGATTGGCCAGCACCCTGACTCCAAACTCGGGCTGGGCCGGCCAGAAAGCAGGCCAGGGAAGCCCTGTTCAGGGTGCAGGGGCTGGGGCAGCTCCCTCCTGCGGGTCCCACAGCCCAGCAGGTGACAAGACCTGTTCGACCCCGCCGAGCAACGCCCACCACAGGGCGCACCCAAGCGGTTATCAGCAGACCCACGGAGAACGAGGCGGGACGGGCTGCTAGTGTTTTGCGCATGCGTCCCGGAGCCCGCCAGCACCTTCGGCGCTTGCTCGGTACGTGGAGCGCGGAGTGGTGGAGCCGCCGCGGTGGTTGGGGTGAGGGGGGCGCATGCGCCCTGGCGGCTTCTGAGGCGGGGAGGAGGTGCAGGGAGGAGTGGTGGCAGCTTCTCCCCATTTAGCTGTGAGGGAGCGGGCACGCTAATTTCGGCTCCCAGCGCGGGAAAGCCGGGCGGCCGTAGGGGACTGTCGGAGGGGGGTGGGGGGAGCCACTGTAGCTGCGGCCACTGCTCCCTGCTCCTCCTCCTCCTCCGTGAAGCGCCCTCTCCCCGCCCGGGACTGAGTCTGCTGGTCACAAAATGGCGGATGGGGAGCTGAACGTGGACAGCCTTATCACCCGACTGCTGGAAGGTGAGCGAGGCGCCAGGCAGCTCCCGCCAGCCTGCCGCCCCACGCGCGCACCGCACCTTGGCGGGCGTGAGGGCGCCCTTGCCTCCCCGCGGGAGCTGGGGTTGCGAGCGGGGTGAGGGGAAGCGGGCGGGGTGGGTTGGGCTTGTCCTGCGCTGCGGCCGAGGGAGAGAGGGCAGCGCCTCCTCCGTGCCGCCCAGTCCGGGTGGTGGCAGGGAATGGGCTTGGTACCCTTCGCCGGTGCCACTCGCTCCGGATCCGGTCTTGCGGAGCCCCTCGGAGAAAGGAGGGCCGCATGAGCGCGTCCTGTCGGCGCTGGTGTGCGCAGGGGTGCGTGCTCTCTGACTAGCTGAAGTGGCTCCCTTTCTAATAAAAATAATAAGAAAAAAGGCCTCACTATCTTTCTTCCCTTTTCCAACCTGCTGCAGCTGCCTGGCCGAGGGGCGAGCTGAAGAAGCCTCACTAGCTAAGTTATGGGCGGCTTTATCCCTTCCTCCTCTTGGGTTAGTCGCAGTCTTCCGTGTTTAAAATCATGTGTACAAAGCTGCGTTAGGTATGGAGTTCTGTGTACGTGAGTGTCAGTGGAAGCAGAGGGATTTAGTGCGCTGACATTCCTCTGCCTGCCTATGGGGCAGCCTCCAAAAGAGGCTCTCATGGATGGCTAATAAAATCTCTGTAGGGCTTTGTGTGTGTTAAATAGCGAGTCTTTTAAGGTAAGGACAAAACTGACTTACCTCCCTGCTTTTAGAGAAGCTTAGGGATTATTCTAGCTTGTGTTTTTTTTGTTTTTTTTTTTTTTGTAATTTAGGTTATGTCTTTAATGTTTAGTCTTCTTAGGTCTCCCATTAATCTTTTATTCCACATTCAACAAATACCTGGTACGTAGGAGATGAGAGGACGTGCATGAGTATGCGCTGTTAACTTAGTTGCCTACTCCTTGGATAGTTAGGTCAGTTTGCAGAAGCCTTATAGAAAGGAATTTATGGAGTATGTTCAGTTCTGGAAGTGAAGCAAGTTTTGTAAGTCTGAAAGTTTTGTTCAGCTGTGTTACTACAAAGCAGACCTTTTAGAGCTTTGAGGATTTTTCTTTTTAGTAGTTGCTGTCTGTTCGTTTGAGAAGTGAAACTTAATTATGAACATTAAAATCAATATTTTAAAATGCATAAAGGCTTTGGGCAATTGTGCTTGTGTTTATGATTTAAGATATGCACTGTAGTATAGTATGAAAAAACCTGTAGGTATCATCAAAGTTTATCTTTGATCACTAATACAGATAAAACTCCCTTTTTCTGGACGTTGAAAACCAGATTAGTAGGTAGGTTTTTAAGAGAAACCAGATAGCAACCTAGGAAACACAGACTTTCTATTGCAGATGTTTTTGGGTTATAAAAATGCATGTGTATGTGTGGTGCTGGGTTTTTGAGGAACCCTTTAATAAGGCACGTTTTGCTGATCAGTGTAGTTACTTAAATGTAGATTACTTTAAGAGGAGATTCTGTAGTGTTTTAGCATGCAACTTGTTGGATTGTTCTGCTCCCGATTTTAACTATTTGCTTATCCTGTTTTGGTTGGGGTTTTTTTTGTTTGGTTTTTTGTTTGTTTTTTTTTTTACTAAGACTTTTGAAATACAAGTTCCATATCATTTAAATACATCATAAATACTTCTGCAACTTTCTGGTTCTTTGGGTTATGATTGGGTGCCTTGTGTCTGAGCTTTGTATTCTGTAGTACTTTAATCTTCAGGGATATGTGTGTACAGCTTCTGAACCAAGCTTTGGTTACAATTTTTCATCTTTGTTTCTGACTGTTTCTCCCACTGAGTAGAGATAAGAAAGATTCTTAAGGGAAATGGGGTATTTTTTTCTCTGCTTGTCACCTGTGAGCAGTAGTAGGAAAGGCAATAGATTCTTGGAGGTTTTATTTAGGGAAAAAACCCTACTATTTAAACAGTGTATTGTGTTTGAATTACTTTTACTTCCATTTAACATCTTTTATTTGCTGTACTGCTAGTGTTTAATATTTTAAGCTGTGGTTCGAATAGTAGTGTTTCACAATGAAGCTTTGTTTTTTGTACAATTAGCAGCTCATGTTCTGGAGCTCATGCTGTTGCTTAGCTGACTTGTTCTGGTAAAGTGAGTATGAATCCCTCCCTGTGCTGCTTGCGCAGAAAATTTTCTGTTGACTTTTACCTCTGGAGCAATTAATTAAAGGCAAGTTTTTTGACTCTTACTAATTTCATTTCAATTTTGACTTAAGGGACAAGGAAAAGTGGCTTTTGAGCTGTGAAAATGCACATTGAAAATAATAAAAAGGCTTTTATAAAATGTTGTCATGCAGGTATGTGTTTAGACCCTTCAGATACTTGAAGTGAAATGGATGGCTTTGAGGTTGAGTGGCAGTCTTTAATTTTTCCTCAGTGGCTGCTGCATGTAAATTTTAAAGGGTAGCAAATACATATCAAAAGCCACAGCAACGGGAAACGTCTCTACTGTCATTGTGTTGCAGCTTGATGACACCTGTTTCTAGGCTGCGATATTAGCTGTCATTAGTTGTTATTCTTACTTGAATTGGTTTTTGCCCTTATTGCTCAAGACGAGGTACCTTTTGGGTTGTATGACACATTAACTTGCCTTTTGTTTTGTTAAGTTTTGGTTTTTCTCAGATAACAAGTATGAGGTGGCCTATAGCCAGGCTTCTTGGGAGGATTCATGAAGAACATCCATCTTAAGTCAAATTGATTCTCTTGTATTAAAATTGGGATTGTTTTCAGACTCAGCTGAGACATGTAATGTAGTGCCTGGTGATAGTCTTCTAGGACATTAGCTTTTAACGTCTGTGTTGCTTTGCATATACCAAGTTCTTATCGCCTTAGTTGAGTGATGAATTTAGGAATGGTAAGATCTTATTTTTAATTGACTTTCTCTGGCAGTGTGTGTCTACTACTTGCTTAATAGTTAGTGATACCTTATAAATAACTTCTATTTGGAGGAAAGTAAGACTGAAGTCTGTACTGTATGCGTAAAGTTTGAATGTAGCAATGCTTCTGCTTTACTAGAAGAGTGAGGGAGGTGCTAGTGCTTTTAGATGTGTGCCTGACTGATCTTGGAAACACTTTGAGCTGTGTTTATAATGTTTCTTTTTATAAAGAAATCACTCAGAAGTGAATCTGCAAAGATGTACAGGTCATGTAAAGACAAAATTCCGTAGCTGTGGCCATGAATGTGAATAAGCTATATTAGTCTTAATACTGTTTGCTTCTCACACCGGCATTCAGAATTCTAGTCATGGATCAGGCTTAGTTGTACACAAACAGCCTTATTTTTGCTTCATGTTAGGTTTTTGCTTTCTGCCTTCCCAGCTATGCCATCTGGTGGATAGATTTTTCCTAGTCCATTTGAGATGTGGACAGCACGGGAGTATGCACACGCATAATACTGTCATGAGTGCAGCAGATGTGGAATATAGAATGGTTTGAGTTGGAAGAGACATTTAAAGGTCGTCTAGCCCGGTCCCCCTGCAGGGAGCAGGGACATCTTCATTTATAAACATTAAGGAGCTTACCATATGGAAGAAAGGATGCACTTGGGGAAACTCAGACATATAGTAGCCTTAAATACGATCTGTATTTCTGTAAAAAGGGTTTATTTATATAGCTGTACAAACAAATTAACCTTGTCTAGGCAAGATGCCTTGCTTGCTGAAATCTAGCTAACCTATTTAAATTCATTTGATGGAACTTAATGTGGATCTGCTCTAAAACAATTATTTTTTGTGAGGCTAGGAGGGCTACTAGTTCTGATAGTACTGATCCACCAAGAAAGCTGGAAAATATTTATGCAAGAAGATACAATTCCAGTAGATGTGGAGAATGTTTATAGCTTCAGAGTTCAGTTCTGTGATTTTTATGATTGCCTTAATAAAAGCTGGTTGCATAGTGTTCTTAATCATATCATGTTATATCTTCTAAGAAAGCTGCAGCCTTTGTTTTCTTCTGATTTTGAAGGTCTTACAGGTTGTGATAAAGATAGAAATTTGAATATTATTCAATTGGATTTTAAATGCTTATGAAAGAGATTTTGCTTATTAGTTTTAGATGCTGTAGAGCTAACCTTGGCCTAATGTATTATGGTCAATAATGTATTTCTTGTTTGCTTAGTGTCTTAACATATCTAGTCAGCCTGATGATGAGGTATGAGACGGTAGTAGTGTTTGCAGTTCCACAGGCTGCATAACTGATACTGAAGAAGAGAGGCAGTTATAGAATCATAGATTCTATAAATCATAGAATCCTAGAATGGTTTGGGTTGGAAGGGACCTCTGGAGGTCATCTAGTCCAACCCCCCTGCAGTGGGCAGGGACATCCCCAACTAGATCAGCTTGCCCAGAGCCCTGTCAAGCCTCACCTTGAACGCTTCCAGGGATGGGGTCCCAACCACCTCCCTGGGCAACCTGTTCCAGTGTTCCACCACCCTCGTGGTGAGGAACTTCTTTCTGATGTCCAGTTTAAATCTACTCATCTCCAGTTTAAAACCATTGCCCCTTATCGTTGTAGAGAAGAAAAATAGACCTTCATGATCTGTTGCAGAATAATATAAACAAACCATGGAGGTGAACCTTGAGTAAACAAGGGTTTTACCTGTCTTGGCGTGAAATCACTGAATAATATGCTATTAGAAAAATAAACAAGGAGAACTTAATAAGGAGTTTCTTGAAAAGGATGTATTTCTGAAATAGTCTTTAGAGAGAAAGAAAAATGGGTAGGTTTCATGTGTTTCTAGGAATAGGTATTGTATTAAGTGAGGATAAGGGACAGAAAGAAGGAGGATGTTTTTTTCCGGGTTTGTACAGCAGTGCAGATATCAGCCAGTTTGTCTTTAGCTTTATAAGTGCATGACGAATGGGATAGTTGGCTTGGAAAATGGCACTAAAGGCTGAGAGCCCAGCATCAGGCAATGTGTGCTGGTGTTCCTTTACTGTCTGGCTGGTTTGCCACTTGCAGGCTTCATGATACAGTAACTTTCATTTAGGTGTTCTGCAGCAGTTTTGAGTCATCCAGTGCCATGCTCACAGTACAGTTACATCAGTAGTATAAAAGGAGAAAAACACTGCTTTTAATGTAGGTAAGAAGATTTTTAATACTTAATAGTTGCAGTTAGTTGCTCATTAGTGACCGCCGAATGTAGGTATGCAACTTCATAAAATGGAAAAAAAACCCACAGAATAAAACACAATAAATGGTTAAGCACTGTGAAGTGAAGCATGCTGTCTTCAGCTATTACACAGTACGGTCAGATGCTGTACTCTCTAAAGGGTGTGTCTATATAGGGGAATCCACTCTTAACTGCAACCTGAGGTGCCTCTGATGTGATACGTATCTAGTTCATAATCTGAACATAGAAATAGGACTGTGTACTGGCTTCTTTTACTGTTGTATGATTTATCTTAGTACATAGGCTAGGTTGTCTTGGTTTCACAGCACCATCTTCTGTGTGTTTTGTGGATTTTTTAACATCAAGATTGATACAAAGCCTTTTTGTATGTAGCCCGCATAACTATTAGTTAAATGCCTGAGAAATTGAAGAGGCGTAAAAGTCGTGTTAAACCCTAGCTTTTTGTATTACAACTCAAGTAACTTATCTTCTTGGTATTTCTCAGGAGTTATCAAGTAACTTACTAAGTTGCCCCTGCCTTCCTTAAATTTTAGGATTTCTATTAGCACTGCTTTAGAGGAAAAGAAAATAAAACTTTAAGAAGCTGAAATTCTTTGTTTCATGAGGTTTTTATACAGGGTTAGCCTTCCAGGTGGACTAGAGCAAGAATTGCTACCACTTTGTATAATACAGCGTAGTGAGAGCCTTCTACCTTATACTTTGCTAGTTGTATGAGTTTTAGATTCAAGTATAATTAAGCAGGTAGTAAATATAGACCAATAACAAGCATTAGGATTATGCATTTTTCTTAGTGTCCTTCAACCTTTAATTCAGCAGCTCTTGGAACTATGCGCATAACCAAATGACTGAGACCATCAATTATTTTATGGAACCTCTGTGTAAGGAATCAGGCTGTCCATAAAAAGCAAATGTAATGGGTAAAGATTGTTGTAGGGACACTTCTGTGTTTTCATGGGCTTATTTGGGTATCCCCTGAAGCAACTTTACATACTAGTTTCTAACGAAGTTCCTTCTCCATGAGCATTAATTTTCTGGATAGTATATATTTTAAGAGTGTAAATTGCAGTTTAGATAGAAGAACAACACTTCATTCTATGGTTATTTTCCTGGTTAGAAATTTAAGGGTTGGGCTGCCTCTTCCTCTGCAGTGAATTTGTCTTTGGTGTTAAATAAGCCCTATTAAAATGAATTAACGAGAAATCACTGTATTCTTCAGCAAAATATTTAATATCAAAGACATCTGTGAAGACAAATTTAGTAAGGTTTTAAAACTGCTTTTATATAAAAGCACAGTTTCTCAGGATAAAACTGGGCTGTATTGGCAAGAGCGTTGTCAGCAAGTTGAGGGAGGTGATCCTGTCCCTCTACTCAGCACTGGTGAGGCCCCACCTGGAATACTGTGTTCAGTTCTGGGCTCCTGAGTACAAGAGAGACATGGAACTTCCCGAACGAGTCCAGTGGATAGCTGCAAAGATGATTAGAGGACTGAAGAGTCTTCCTCATGAGGAAAGGCTGAGGGAGCTGTGCTTGTTTAGCCTGGAGAAGAGGAGGCTGAGAGGGAACCTTATCAGTGTATGTAAGTATCTGAGAGGAGGGTGTCAAGAGAATGGAGCCAGGCTCTTTTCAGTCATACCAAGCAATAGGACACGATGCAGCAGGCACAAACTGGAACACAGGAAGTTCCACCTAACATGAGGAAGAACTTCTGTACTGTGGGAGTGACTGAGCACTAGAATAGGTTGCATGGAGAGGTTGTGGAGTCTCCTTCTCTGGACATACTGAAAAACCAGTTGGACACAGTCCTGAGTAATGTTCTCTAGGAGACCCAGCTGGAGTAGGGAGGTTGGACTAAATGACCTCTGGTGGTCCCTTTCAACCTTGACCATTCTGTGATCTAGTCAAAGTTCATAGCAGATATATTTTCTAGCTTGGGGAACTACCTAGATTATATATTTGTTTTGTTGTGTCTTGGCACTAGAAAGAAAAGAGCAGTTCACTGATGCTATTTACTGTGTGGCCGTATAATGCATAAGCCTGCAAAAAATACGGAGTGTAGGGAAAGGAGGCTGTTTCTTAGGAATAAGGTTGGCCCAGGTTTTTTATGAGACTGGGAGAAGTCTTATCTGGATTTTAATGTTGTTAAAACCGTAAGTGTTTTGTCCAGTAAACAGGACTTGTGTGATACTGAAGAACATAGTATAAATGTTTAGGACAGCTGTGCATACAACAGCTGACTTAGTAATTGAGGAAACTTTTGTTAGGGATGCCACGAGATGAGCAGCGTAGTTACTCAGAGTGAGAGGTTCATCAGAAACTGTGTGACAGAATAGGTTATAAATGTATTTTCTCCAGTTCATGAAAGAATGTTAAGAAGTGATCTCATACAACTTCCAACAGCTAGATCTTGACCCACTTTTCTTAGTGTTATTTATTTTCTACCTCTCAAGTAGTGCCTTACGTGTTACTCTCTGGCATGAATTTGGAGAGATTAAGAAGTTATTTCTTCCTGAAGCTTTTCTTTCCTGCCACTGTGCAGTTCATGTCTTAGATTACTAATTGCTGGTGGTAGACTTGCTAAGGTTACTTATCAAAGGTTATGTAGATGCAGAGACCTTTTTAATATTGATTAGAGCAGCTTCTGGATTACCATAGAATATATTGTGCTAAAATAATAGTCTGACAGTAAAATGCATTTAATTGCTTTCAAGCTCCTTGCAGCAAAGGCTTGTCCTGGCATAAGGCTATGCACATGGCACTGTGTGTTACTACAGGAGTTGCTGTCCCTACCAAAGACATTTATGTAAATCAAAGCACACTTACAGTATATGTGTCTTAAAGAGAATTTGTCTAACGATGAGGTGTTTTTCTGCTTTGATTAAATGATGACTATTAAAAATGATGGGTTTCCCAATGCCCTTAAAGGCTTTTTGTGAGCTATAGATTTTACAATACATACATCTGTGACTTGCATTTTTTAAGAATGGTTAACAATAGTAATTTGTAAATGAGTTTGAAAAACACAACTTACACTCTTGATCTCATTCTCATAACCTCCTCTTAAATCCATTCTTGGGGATTTGGCTTTTGAAAAACCAAATGTGGCGAGAGATGCTTTTATTTACAATCAGTGTGGTGAGAGATGCTTTTATTTACAATCTATGTAGTGCTCGAGTCAAGGAAACTTGAACAAAATTCTAGTTGTAGTGAAAGATGAGCTTAGTCTTGCTTGTGTACTTGTACAACAGCTGTGGCACAGCTGTTCTGGATGACTTTTATGAACCTTTCAGTTTCTTTGTGAATCCAGTAAAGTACTGAGGCTTCCAGGGTCACAGTAGCTTCTCATTTTTCAATATGTAGTACACTTAGAAATTATCATGGGACTGTGGGAGTAAACTTATTTTCTTGTAACTCTATTATTGATGATTAGTCTTTATGCAACCCCAGGCTTTGTACTTCACATGTAACTGAGTTCATGTTGGCTATGCAGTGCTGTTAACTGTGATGTCCCAGCTTTATATCCTTCCTAAAGGCTGGAAGTAACTGCAGTCATTAAGTGTGTGTTGTCTTCTCTTCCAAGAATGACATACTTGCCCTAGTTGTATAAACGTCTCTTATCTGGAGACTCCAAAGTGCAGTAGTAAGCTACAGCCCTTGGGCTTGCAACACTTCAGTCTCTACTGTAAAAAGAACTAACATCGAGGCACTTGATGCACTGACTGTGGCAGTTTGTTTATTCTGAAGTCAGGAGCTGCTCGTTCACTGTGTATTCTAGTGCAAAATTTCAGCAGCACTTAAAGCCTCAATCCTTTAAAGCAGCTTTTCCAAGTTTAAACCTCCCTTTGAGTTTTATAGGGAGCTAAAGGCTGGTGTTCTAAGAGATATTGGTTGGATCAAAGTTATTTTAAGTATTATGAATCTGTCTCAGTTTTGGACTCTGTGCTTAGTCTGGTGCTACATAACGGAGCAGTGTTGTGTATGGTGGGCTTCCCTGGATTTGAGCTCTGAAAGAGTGAATGTAAAAAGCATAGTTATGTGACTTCTTGGTTTTAATCTGCATAAAATGGCTTAATTCTGGTGTTGCAAAACATTATGAAAGTCATTAAATACAGAGCATAATTTATTGCTTTTCAAAACAGGTTAAAAGAATAAAAAACAGTTTGTAGAGGAAAGGCAGGACTGAAGCTGGTTGTGTTACATGCTGCTTCAGTGTGACCTTTATGTTGTAAGACATAGGTTTAAAATGTAACAATTGTTTCAAGAAAATTATAGCCGTTGTGATATTAAGACTACTCATTCAGGTGGGAGCTTTCTTATGTATAGTAACAGTTTGTTTTGACTAGCAAAATGAGTTTCTGGTCATAGTAAGCTACTGGACCATTATAAGCTACTGGAATGCAGGTGTTTGAAAAGGTGGAGGTTATTGGACCATTTTGGTACCTCACAAGTTTGATAGTAGTCTTGTGCAAAGCTGTCAAGCCTGATTTATTTTGTGTTTGCTAATAATCCCCATGGGCTGAAGATGTATTTGTAAGTGTATCACTTAGTAGACATTTGAGATGTGATGAAATGGAAGCCTGTGGGCATTTGTTTTTTAGTCACCTTGATTACGTCTGATGCCTGCCTTTGTATGCTTTTGTTATGTAAGGCACCATCTTAATGCATGAAGAATGACAAAAAAGTGTTACTAAAAAGCTGATTGCTTTCTCAAGCATAGTTGAAATCTTAATTAGCAAAAGGAATGTAATTTACCATATGGTAAATACCACCTGGTACTTACTCAGTTTCACTAAAAGAAGTGCTTTATGCCACAGCCTTGTTCTTGTGGGATTCTAATGAGCTAAATATTTCTAGTGTATCCTCACTGCATATAGGTATCTGGTTTCACATCTCTTCCCTGCTTGAGAAAACAATTCCTTATTTCTGCCTTTTCACAGCAGTGGCTGATTCCTAACCTCAGTTTAACAAGTGTCTGCTGTTTTATTGAAAATAAAATTAATAGCAGTGTGTTGGAATGGTCAGATGTGCAGTTACAGTGGGAGAAGTATGCAGTGATAACCAAAGCAAAGCTTTTTGAGTGTAACACTTTGGGCTATAGTACTAGGTAACATAAGACAGGCTTGCCACTCATACCCTTTTATCCCTATTTTACGATGTAGGTAATGATACTGACGTCCATAAAGTACTGTTTTCTAAGAGCTAGGTGGAAATAGAAGGAAAAGTGAGGTTAAATTAATTTAAAAAACCAACTTCAAAGAGAAGCGTTGCAAGCTGCTGCTTCTGTTTCGGAGAGAGGAAGCAGACAAGCCTTCACTTTGTGTGAACTCTTTTTTGTTGTTCTGTTCACGGATTTATCTTACCAATTTCCTGAAGTTGCAGCTAAAATTTTTATAATGGATATCTTACTACATTTGAGTTTGAGAGCATTTGGATTTGAACTGCTAAAGTTTCATACCACCTTTTCTTACAGGTACTACTGTGGTTTACTGCTTAGTGTTGCTTCCATCTAAAGCAGATGGCAGAACAGGATGTTCACGTATTGTAGACACTGATACATCCTGGCTTATTAGTTTGAACTCTGAAGTTTGGTTTATGCTGAGATGCAAGACTGAACTGCATCAGCCAAAGTGCAGACACATTTGTTCTATTTTGCTGCCTCATTAAAGATGCATTAAGGCCTCTGACAGAGGAATCATATAGGTATTGGTGGAAAGAAGCAGGTGCAGATAAACTTGCCAGAGAATGTTGGTTGGAGTGCAAGGGCATGTGAATGCTTTTGAAAGCTTAGAGCTAAATACGGGTTTGAGTACCTAATTTTCTGGTTTAGGAATTCAGTTTCATTCTAATTAGAATGTCTTTGTTTGGACATAAAGGTTCCAATAACTCAAGAACCATTATATATGAATGAAGGTTTCATCAGACTTTCATAGTTCAGTGTGATATTCCTAATATGGCAATTTCATCTGCCAAAAGTGTGAATGTGCCTGTGGTTTTTCCTTTGTATTTAGCCAGCTCTCCTGAATTCAGTAGTCCTAAAGAAGCTTTTTTTGTGCTAATGTGAAAGTGTCTTCAGGAATTCCATTCTCAGGAATTTTTTGTCTCTTGTGAATACTCCAGCATAATGGGATTGTTAGTTTAAACACTTTCTGCAATTTTAGAATTTGTTGGAATATATAATTCCAACACATTTGGTAGGTATCTTAGTGTGCTGCTGACTTTTTGTCAAATAGAGATTTCAGATACAACTCATCTGCAGTAACCTATTGCTGTATATCTGTGTGATAGTTACCTTTAATTGTTGAACATCTCATTTCAGTACGAGGATGTCGTCCTGGGAAGATTGTTCAGATGACTGAAGCGGAAGTTCGGGGCTTGTGCATAAAATCACGGGAAATATTTCTTAGCCAGCCTATTCTCCTGGAATTAGAGGCACCTCTGAAAATTTGTGGTATGTAAACCTCATGTATATATTTTATGCAGGTGTTTTAGTCTAGTTGTACGCTAGGTGAGTTGGAAGGATACTGAGACGGGTGACCTTGACTTGCGTGATACAGATTAGAATGAGGTCTTCACAATCTTAACTGTAATTTTTCAATTTAGATTGGATGAAGTTGAGAAAAGACAGCTAACAGTTGATAGATTGTTGATGCTGCCATAACTATTTAGGAGCAAGTTCTGTTGTCAGTAAGAGCTGCTTGTGCCCTTGTATTGTGCAGGTTTTATGACCTCTCTCTTATTCAAAAATAGTGTTGAAAGGAACATCGTTAGTCTTCAAATTGAAATAATAAAACTGGATGCAGACTGATAAATTAGTTACCATCTAGCAAATTCCTTGAGCTTTATGGCAAGTTATAACAAACACTGTTTTTACTGTCGAATATGGATGAAACTCAAATGTGTGTATAAAAAAGACTCTCGAAGCCTTTTTTTAGATGCTAGAGTTTTCAGAAGTATGCTGTTGTTAACCGATATGCAAGCATGTAAAAACCTATTACAGAAGTATTTTAAGTACTGGCTTTTAATCATTCTCCAAGTTATCTGCATAAAGTCTTAGAAAGCATAAAATTACTTGAATTAGGCTTCTTAAAGTGTTCTAGTATTAAAATTGAAGCAGTCTCTGAATTTGTTACTACTAATGACTCGAAGACAGATTAGATTCTTCCTGGTAGGCTTAGTATAGCAATGTTTCTTGCATTAAGAGAGGATATTACCATATAGAAAACCAAACCAAACCAAAAAACAGCAACAAAAACAAACCACTAATGGCAAAGCCATTTTTAAATGACTAATTGCTTGGTAGGATGAGGAGGAAAAACTAGACCAGCTTTCCTCATGACAAAATTGAAGGTAAAATACAGCTTTACCATGTTGTATTTATGTAGTGTCATCGTATTCCTAGATAAAGAAAAAATGAAAACTCAAATATTTCGATTGTACCTAAGTCAAGGTCTGAAGTGTAATTAGCCCTCTTCAAAGTTAGTTTCTCATTTGCTTAAATTCAGATGATTGAAAGGAGTGTTAGGTACACAGTAATAGGGTAGCAAATGCACAGTTAAATAAGGCATTTGTTATTTTTAAGTTGGATTCCAAATGGTGATAGCACCAGAAAGTGTCAGGTGCATCTGAATTTAATATTAGAGCAATTGTCAAAGATACATTTAGATAAAAGTGAAAGAAAGATGATTGCTTTTACCAAAAGCAAAATATGCAGCAGTACTGCTTTGAACTACTATTTTAGTGTGTTCAGGCAGTGGTGCCTGAGGACCCATTATAGGATTGTCTTGTCTTGTAATCAAGTCAGTTTAAAATAAGCTTTTACATCTTGAGTTACTGTGTTTTAATGTAAGATGAAAGATACTCTTATGTATATGTCTGTTTAAAAATAGGTGCGGTTTTTACTGTAAGATTTTTGTATCTGGTAGACTTCAACTTGTGGCCATATGAAGCTGTATTTTAAGGTGCAAAGCACATTGAATGGAATAGTAAATGCTTTGGTCCCTTTACAAAATTGTTTCAATAAAATGTTCCTTTACCCTTTAAGTACTTTGGTCCCACTTACTTGTGTGTATCCGAAAGGAGTTCCAGTCAGTGTACACAATTATAATTTTCTTTTTGAAGTATGTTTACTTGATTGTTAATTCTGGTGTTGAAGTCTGGGGAGTGTGTTGGTACTGTAGTTCTGGAGTACTAGACTCAGCATAACAATGACTTGTGGAATCTTCTATATTTTCTTCTGGTCATGACCTGGAGATTATTTTAAAATACAAAGTAGAAGAGGAGTTGTTGTTGCAACATGTGAAAATTATTTTAGCCAGGGAGACTTCACATTGTGTCTGGAATTGGGTAGTGGATAGTGTTCTCTATTGTTTGAAGAAAATCGGAAGTGGTTCCCTCCACCAAGTGAGAAATAGTTACAGAAGAATGCTGTGTAAAGAAGAAAGTAACTGCTTTTCTTATGGAGAAAGTAAAGAAAATATCTGTACTCTTCTGTATTCTCTGAGAATTGAACTGGAGAGCATACAGGTTTGGGAATCTTTTTTTAAGATTATGAAAAAAGGTAGGAGAGATGTGTGTTGAGGTTTTGGTTTTTTTTTAAAGCCACAGTAGGTAGTGCTCTACTGGGGAATAGCTGTGCTCAAAGTCAGGATTTTGCTACTAAACAAGCAGCAAAAGTGAAAATACATTTACGGAATGCTTACTTTTAAGGGACAAGGAGATATTAAATTTAAACAACATACAGCTTGTACTGAAGGCTTCTTGTATAGCTTTTTTCATTCGGTCACTTAGGTAATGAATTCTACAGTCAGATGGAATATATTACATGTACTCTACAAGCTACTGTAAAGCAGCTTTGTTATCTCTCCGACCTTGTGGTCAGTTCACAGACAGTTAGCTTTGGCTGGTCTGATATATGTTGTGGTGGTGTAATTGCTGCACAGAGCTGTTCCATGAGAAGCCTGCTTAATTTTAAAGTTGGCAGTGTGATGAGTAACATGACAATTTTGTCCTGAGATACATTTACAGGGTTGAATATATTGTAAAGGATATCAGTCTTTAAGTCTCTGTGCTGGTTTTATGAGTAATTGCATCAAAAGAGAAGTTAACCTAAATGGTAGAGAATGGGAGTCTTGGTACAGCAATGTTATGGGAAGACAAGCAGTTGGCCTTTGAAGTACGTGCTTTCTGCCAGCACAACGTTCAGTTTCTCTCTAGTCTGTGTAGATTCTTTACTGATTTGCTTTTGCAGTAAATATTGTGACTTAACTTTTCTTAATACGTTGGCTTCCTGGCGATGTAGTTGTTCAATTAGAGGTTGTCATTCTGACCTTCTTTTCATTTGAACAAATTAGTTTGGTTAGAAAGCTTATGCTTAATTGTGAAGAATTCTGTAGCTTTTGGTTTTCAGATTGACTTCATAACTGACATCGCAGTTCTGCAACTACTGTGGGTTATTTATGTTTAGTAAGTACTTCAGTGTGTAATGTTAACACGGTACTTATTACCAGTCTGTTTGCAGAGGAAATACGTTTTTTATAAGATAAATTAATAAAAAGTTATTAGCTGACTTAAGTTCTTGATTTATGTACTGTTCATGTTATTACACTAATCCTTGTTAAACATTTTCTTATTCAGGTGATATTCATGGTCAGTATACAGACTTGCTCCGACTATTTGAATATGGAGGATTCCCACCGGAAGCTAACTATCTTTTCCTTGGAGATTATGTAGACAGAGGCAAACAGTCACTTGAAACCATTTGCCTATTACTGGCATATAAGATCAAGTACCCGGAAAACTTCTTTCTCTTGAGAGGAAATCATGAGTGTGCTAGCATCAATCGGATCTATGGATTCTATGATGAATGTAAGCAAAATATGTTTCTCTTAAACTGTAACAAACTAAGACTGTTTTGGAGACACTTCTGGTAGTGCAAGGGTTTTTCAGACACTTGTGCTGCAAGGATTTCAATATTCTGTGAACCTACTTTAAGACTTTCTTAGAAGTACATTTCAAACCAAGGTTAAAGTCACTGTAGGGAATTACTGTTTGCTCTTCCACACCTATTGGAGGTTGAAACTTAAGTACACTAACAGAAATAAAGCCCTATGAAGACAGTTTGCTAACATTTTTGGTCAGGTTGTGATATGTATTGCAGACTGGTTTTAAGAAAATAGCCTTTTCTTCCTAATCTTACAGGCAAGCGGAGATTTAACATTAAGCTGTGGAAGACCTTCACAGACTGTTTTAACTGTCTGCCTATTGCAGCCATTGTGGATGAGAAGATCTTCTGTTGTCATGGAGGTAAGCCAATGACTGCTTTTAAAGGCTCTTTCTAAACCAGTCTTTGTGTTAATGCTATACCAAATGGAGTATGGATGTGCGTACCTGATATTTAGCTGCAGATTTTTAACCTTATGTTGTCTGTAAAGGTCACTGTTCTGCCTTGTGCCTTTTCGTGCACGTGGTAGTAGAAAGAAGTCAACCCCTGATAAATATGATCCTCTGTGCCTGAGGGGCAAGTGGACCTCTTAAGTATTCCAATCAGTATGTCCCTCTCTGAAGAACACTGAAAGCTAGAATTCTCGCCTGATTTGCCATGATGTTTCACCCTTACCATCTATCAGTTCGGCCTTTGCTAACATTGACATCCCTAGCAGTGAATTGAAAGAATAACTTTCATAAGTAACCCCAGCTATGTAGTTTTGGCCTCTTTAATTGTTTTTGTAAGATGTTGGTGGAAGGGAACTCTGAGATCACATAATCAGGCCTGCTGCACAAAGGAAGACACTTGTTAACACTGAAGCATGTCAGCCATGGCTTCCTCTGACTTCATGGAACTTTCACTCTATGTTCTATGGACACTTGTCCAAGTTCTGCCCTCTTCTTGGTAGTGAAGAGTGTTTGGTGTTGATCTGACTGAGGCTTGTGTGAATATTGGAAATTACTTGGGTGGTCGTCTTTGTAGAAGGGGGCTCTCCATGTTTTTGCAGACAATGGTGCTTACAGGTTTGCAGGACCTTGTAGAATCAAACAATTGATAAGCATTTCAAATTAAGAACCATCCTGCCTTTTTGCAGCTGTCTCTGCAGCTATGTCTGTTAATAAGCAACCTGATGCCTTGCACTGAGTGATCCAGAGGTGGTCTGGTAGGTGTCACTTGCATTAGATAATTAGAGGTGGAAGTGAGAGCGCTGCAGATACCTCTTGATTTGAGTGAACATTTGGAATTAGAGAAGGTGTGCACTCAGAATTCCTTAGCAAGCTTTTCCAGACTGTGAGGCTGTATTGATGGCTGCCGTCCTACGTTTATTAATTACAGGTATCTCTGCAGCAGCTCTGGCTGTATGGAATGTGCTGTAAAAGTGATCATGGCTCTTGTTGCATCTTTTATTGAAAGCTTCTGCCTTCAGCACCTGCTCATATTAGCTATCAGTCTTATTCATAATATGCTCTAAGGTATTGTCATATCTATATAAATACAGAATTAATGCAGTGATAGGTAATTGAGTCTACTAATCTTCAGGTAGCATAGACATGTAAAGTACTTGTTTTCTTGCAGTTCATCTTTTCATCTCATTCTCGTGGTGTGGTGTTTTTGTTTGGTGTTTTGGTTTTTTTTTTAAGAACTGGTAGCTATCTTATGAGCTAGATCTCATAATTTTAAGCACAGAAGATACAAAATCACTTGTTCACTGAGCCAATCATCAGTGACTAAGACCAGATCATAAATTTGTTTCCAAAAAGCTATTGAAGGAATTATTCTTTTACTGCCATTATACTACTTCGAATTTTGTTTTATTTGGGAAGCACTAGGGAAATAGTGACAAAATACTGGGATGTTTCAGGCTGTCCTGGTTTGAGTTATCACTCAACAGAATTAGTTCTGTTCTTTTACTTTTCAGCTAAGTCTGTTGTAAGTGACTGTACTTTCTGAAGTTCACTAATTTTTGCAGGCAGTGTCAGCTTGTAGAAGTGCTGGAGAGGGTACAGAGGTGGGCTACCAAGCTGGTAAAGGGCTTAGAACATAAGCCTTATGAGGAAAGACTGAGAGATCTGGGCCTGTTTAGCCTGGAAAAGAGGAGATTGAGGGCAGACCTCATCGCTCTCTATAAATACCTGAAGGGAGGTTGTAGAGAGGCAGGAATTGGTCTGTTCTCCCTAGTGGAGACTGATAGGACAAGGGGAAATGGATGTAAATTGCACCAGGGGAGGTTCAGGTTAAATATTAGGAAGAATTTCCTTATTGAAAGGGTTGTCAGCCATTGGACCAGGCTGCCCAGGGAGGTGGTTGAGTCACCATCCCTGGAGGTGTTTAAGGGACAGGTGGATGTTGCATTGGGGAGCATCATTTAGCAGGTTGATAGGGCTAGGACAAAGGCTGGACTCGATCTTCAAGGTTTCTTCCAGTTGTAACTGTTCTAAGATTCTATAAGTTATAACACTCAATCTGTATGGTTACTACCAAGGATTGATATGCAGAAAGACTCTTGCTTATACTTGCTCATGTGGAGCCCAAGGTCACTGTCAAACCTTGTGTGCCATGTTGGGAGTGCAGAAAGTAAAAGGCTACACTTACTAGTAGGAGTGGACAGTATAGGTGACCCTAAACTGACCAACAAGGTATTCCATTCCATATATGTCATATTTAGTATAAAGCTGAGGGATCACAAGGGTTAAGCTCTCTTCTTTAATGGCTGGTGTTCGAGGAGGACTGTCCATTCTGCCCTCAGTTCTGATCTGTGTGCCTGACTAGGTGGTAGAAGGTAATCAAGGAAGCTTTACAGGTAAAGCAGAATGCTAATTTCTATGACAAAACTGATAGTTCTCTGTGTATATGCAGTTGAGGGCTGAGTTATAAGTAAGAAGGATAGAAATCTATTTTTCAAGGAAAAGTAAAGCTTTATTATTAATGTAGGGGATTAAACTGTTGTTGAATCAAGTAGGAAAATTTTTCTTCTGTGCATAGCATGCTTTAAGAATCCTTTCATGAGAAGCAATATTTACTACTTTATTGAATGCTAATTATCCCTTAAACTTGTACAGGCTTCATCTGTAACTGAAATTACTATCACAACTGATCTGCAGCTGTGAAATAAAGTGAAAAGAATATTAAATGCATTGTGTGCTCCTAATAAGTGGAAGTGGCCATTCAGCACATAAGTTTTGCCCTTTTCCGATCTTCTCCAATCCTATCCAAACTGCATTCCAGATCCCGTGAAGTAATCGACTGTCAGCGCCTTTTCATGATGTTACTACTGTAATAAACACTGAGACAGCAACACAAACCATTCTGCTGGAGATTGAAGCTAGCATGTAAATACAAGGTAGGTGCCTTTTTTACTATATTGCGCATTTTTGCATAGTTTATTTTAAAAATATTGTCCTCTGGGATATATAATAAAACTTTGCAAAACCGCATAACATAGTAAAACAAAAGGCACCTAACTTACCCCAGTAGGCTATCTACAATACCTTAAAATCCCAAGTCAGCTTTTTAACGTAGACTCTTCTGGGCATGTGTTTTGAGTTATCTCTCTCATAGTATAAATTAAACCTCTTGCTATCCCTGTCTCCAAATATTCATGCTGCTGAAAGGATTTTTTCACTGTATCCTTCCCATGACCTCCTTTTCTCCTCTCTGTCTTTCCATATTGCTCGTTCAAGTCATATTTTGGCTTTTCTTAAGACTGTCTTCTCGACTTCTGACTTTGCCCTTTATCTTCATTAAAACTTACTCTGTACCCATTCCCAGCTTCTCCTTCTTACTCTATTGTATTCTGTACAGTATTGTTGTCTTATCTATGGCATTATTCTCTCCTTCTAATCTTTAGAGACTTTATGTGATTACTTTCAAGTTTCTGTAAATTTAAGTCCATGTTGTAATGTCATGTTGATGAAACAAATTGGTCTCGTCTCATAGGATTTAAGCTCTGAGATAGAAGTCACGTTAGTTTAGTAGAATACTGGATATACATAATACTTTCAAGCCCTGTAATTCTGTTTCTCTTGTGACATCAGTGACAATGAAATATATGTTGAAGGTGAAGTCTACTTGTTAATCTTATATGGTATCCAAAGAGACCTGATGAGCTTCCTGGATTACATTATAAAAATAGGTAACTGTCACTCTTACTTTGTCAGTTCTACCTTATCAGGGAGTGGTTCAGATCTAGAGCCTGAATTTGATGAGTCTAACAGGATTAATGACAATTCATTTTCTTTTTCCTTAGGAAAGGAGTTCTTTTATGCTTCAAGAAGATAGTATACGTAAAGATAATGGTTTTGTGCTTAGCTGTCAGTATGTGACAAGACAATTCATTTGTGTACGTCTCTGTTTTCTTCCAGTATGCAGTAGGTTGACATTGAGCTTGGGTAGCCTGTGTTTGCGTTCTTATTTCCTTTATTTAATGCTGATCATGTACAATTGTTGTCTGTAGATCTGAATTTGAGGCATTAGCTGTTTCTTTTTGTGCAGGGGAAGTTAGGAAGGTATGAGAACAGATGACCTCTCAGGTGGTAACAGAGTTCTACAAACATGCAAGCAGTTTCGTGGGGTTTTGCTATTTTAGAGTGGTGTAAAATAGCACCAAAATTAACAGCTATAGACTTGAGACATGGTTTGTAACAAATTTTCGAAAACTTCATGTTTTGGGTGCAGCTTGAAATGGTGAAGGTCATAGACTGGTGGTTCTTATTTCACTGAGATTGGCCATCATTATCTTGGGGGATGGTGCTTAGTAGAATCCACATACCTTTGTACAAATGTAATGTGTGTGCAAATAGATCATTTCTGAGGAAGGGAAGGTAGTTGGCTGGTCCAAGTTTAAAAGCCAGTTATCTGCTTGAATTTATTATTACCCCTGTATTGTTGTGTAAGCAGAATTGACTAAAACTTCCTTTGTTATGCTGTTTAATTTAAGATTTCTACCATCCTTCACAACTTCAAGGTAACATTGTAAAGACAACTTTAATAAGCTGATGAAGACTTTTATCATAAGACTACATCAGCAAAAACAATCTAAAGTCTTAACACTGGAAGAAAAGTTCCTCAAATCTTTGTATCAGATGCCTTGGAATCATTGTTCCTGTAACACGTACATTTCCTCTGAGCAAGCTCTGTTAGATGAAGTTTTTTCATGTGATAATTACTTTCCAGTGACAGATTTTCTTCTACCATGTTTAGAGTTCTGAACTGAGTCGAAAGGATATGGCTCCTTAATGTGAAATGTTTAATTACAAATTAGGTCTTCATGTTCTGTTTCCAAATTTGCAACTTTTTAATTAGATAATCTTAGCCTAAGTCATTTAAGACACTTTAGGACCCTTATTGAAGGACATGGTAAGACCTAGAACAGCTAGTAGGCTCTCTTTCATACTTGTATGCCTTAATTAGAAAAGCTCTAGAGTATGTACTTAAACTGTTCAAAGGGTGGCTTTGGAATCCCATGCTTTGGCTATAATTTCATGTTAATATGACAAAACTGTACAAAAAGAGCTTTGTCTTTGTGATAAATAATTTTTTGAGTAATCAGGGTACTGTGCTTCTGTAAATGGCTGTAGTAGATGACCAACTCTGTGCTCCTTATCTATTGCAGTTGTGGAGTCTGGTATTCATTTACAGTGCCCACTGACTGCTGCTCAGCTGAGATACAATGTGACTTGTGATTCCAGTCACACCTTGCAGGCTGTTTTGGTTATGATCTTTTAAAGCTGGGTGGATGATTTTCCTACAGCTTTTATAAAGCAAAATGGTTGTAAAGAAAGTTGTCTGCACCCAGTTTAATTGTGTTCAATAATGGGAATGCTATCTTTCACTGGCTCTATCTAGTAAGCTGTTTGAGATCATACTGAACTCGAGTTCTGCACTGTGTGGCTAAAAGGATGGTAGGAAAACAATTAAAACCTCTTGCTAATTTCACTTGTGTAATTCTGTGCCCTCTGTTCAGGAACTTAATTGTCCTATAGCAAGCTGTCTTTTGTTTATATTACAGTGGCAACAATGGATAGTATATGACTTTGAACCTCTAAATTGTGTGTTCTCTGGAACCTTTTTACAGGTAAAATAAGTAGATAAGTCAGTTGTTTTCTTGTATTTACAGGGCTATCTCCAGATCTCCAGTCAATGGAGCAGATCCGGAGAATTATGAGACCTACAGATGTTCCTGACACAGGTGAGTGACATGGAATTTACTGTAAATGTCTTAATTGATGAAATATTTAATTTCTATACAGGCAGTGCACTAACTTAAAACAACCTCAGTTCAGAGTATAGTATTCCTTGAGCTCTTTGTAGGGTGTGAGTCCTGTTTCTCATGATGGCTAAGTTATCAGATAAGTTAGAGGATGTTGCCAACATTGTTACTGCTTATCAAAACAGTGTAGGATACATTAGCTAGGTTTGGATACATTATCCACAAGTTTGCCTTAAACTTAGAAATCTAATGAAACTAAAGAGCCAGTTCTATTTTTCTTACTCTGATTAGGTACACCCAAACCTTTTAGTTTATCAAAGAACATAACTGTTTAAGGCTTGCTGAGTATTATTGAAAGTATTTGGGCTTCTCTCTATTTGGGACAATGTTTCCTTCCTCTTTAAATTTGTAAAATATAGCTCCTACTTCACTGCAATTATGATTTCAATTGCTTGTATCAGTGTGCTACTTCTGAAATTGTCTTCTAATACATTAATACTTTGTATATAGTTGTTGGATGCAAATTGACAGCACTTTCTGTACATTCTTTTGAGTGGTTTAACCAGTCATCTTCCTCAATGTCCCATTTTTTCCAAATTTTGTTACTACTGGATTGTAAAGACTGTCAAGCAGTACAATGGGATATTTGTTCTTTAAAAATAGTGATCTGAAATTAACTTTCAGAGGACATACCACATCTAAACCTTTAACTATAATTTAAATTTGTGTTTCAAAAAACATTGGAATAAAAGAATACTACTACATGTAATGTTCCTCAGTGCTGATGCATAGGAGTAATTCGGAGGCTAACATTAATATATTATCCCTTAAACAAAATTTCTGTGCAAGCTGGTGTTATACACTCTTGGCACTGAGAAGCATTACTAACGTGGTGAATGAATGTTTCTGTACTATTAGTACAGTAATCTGCATTGTTCTTCCTTTTATGCTACTCACTCAATGCATAACTAAATAATTGTAAGTACAAGTAAGTCTATCTTTACATTTATCAGAGCTCTCAGAATAAGCAGCTCTATTCAACAGGCTAATACTACTGCTTGAGCCACCCCCACTTCAGGAATGCCCTTGCAGAATGTACTTTTGGTTTCCATGGACACACCACTGAAATCATATGTATTCTTAGCACCTCCTAAAAATAGAGATTTTTTTTTTTTAAAAAGGATTTTGATTTATGGAGTACTTTGCATGATTAATCCTGCTTTCAGAAGCAATACTGAGATGTTCAGCAGCAGAGGTAAAATGAAATGTCCCATCAGAGGCATGTGTGCATATGGTACAGTGACATAGAAGGCCTTTTAGACCTACTTAGGGCAACCAATATTACAGAAATCTTGTGGAAAAATGAAAAATAAACTGAAGTGGTCTCGCTGTGGAAGTTAAAGTCCTTGAAGGCTGTCGCTTTGTGGAGGGATGTCACTTGGATGTGTTACAGAAATTCTTAGTAGGTGTTCGTGTGGCTTGTGCTGAGATCAGATCTTTATGATGGCTTCTTATAGCTTGATGAAAAAAAGCCTTTTTCAACCTCAACTACAATTTAAAGACTTACTTTTATGGAGTTTGGAAGGTGTTACATGACTCTGTTTCAATTTAAATCACTTGCCTTTGGTAACTGTTTAAAGTATTTGCATTTTGTGATGCCAGATATAAATGATGTGTTTTGGTCAGCATTGTTAAGCATTTGCTTATTAGAAAACTAACTCCTGCTTATTTAATCTTAAGTGCCTTGTATTTTCTGTGTTGTGGTATGTTCCTGGGCAACCTAAGCTACTGTAGTGATAGGCCATAGAACCTTTGAAAGGTTAGAGTTGGAAGGTACCTTTAGAAGTCATCTAGTCCAAACCCCCTGCTGTGAGCAGGGACATCTATAACTAGATCAGGTTGCGTATTAAAATATAAACCTATTTGGACAGCATAATTTAGTTTAGACAAACATGTTGCAGGGTTCTGTTACACCTCTGCTAAAGATTGTAGGACAGATTTGCCTATTGCTGTGTATAACCCTAAAGATACTTGATTTTAGGGGAGAGAATAGAAGAAGCAGCACTCCCTAAACATCTTCTGTCACTTCTTGGAAATCCATAAGAAGAAACCATTGGAGCTTGCAGTGCAACTGTTCTGTTTTAAAAAACATGTTACTCAATATGGAACTACAGTAACATTTTTATCATATGCTGTATGTATTCAGGAGTTTATTTCTAGATAGATACTTTATTTAAAATGCAATTGTACTTGCTCAGTTCTTTATCTTTTAAAAGCACATAAAATCTTAGCCTCTGCTGGAGAGGAACTGTGGCTGGTACCAAAGACCATTTGATTGTATGTAAATACAAAATGGTGTAGCTGAACAATAGGTTTCAGGCATTAGATTGGCTTTCTCATGTGAAAATGCTTTGAAAGTTCTATGTACAAAGGCATTGCAGTTCTTGAGAAATTGTTTTTAGTACACAGTTTTAACTCCAGAGTTGGCTGACCTTTTGTTGGCAGCAGAAAAAAGATCTTGACCAGTGCTAAAAAGCTAGAGAGGGTTATTTTTCTAATTTAGATTCCAGACTGGTTGGCATGAGGCTTTTTGAAAAATCAACATTAGTCCAAGCAAACTGAAAGTGCTACCTGAAGCAGTATATCTGAATTTTGCCATGTTAAAGCTTTATTTAGTTACACAGGGTTCGTCACATATGATAAGAAAGGTAAAACCGAAAGCTGTTCTATGTTCAGAAGCTTGTGGTACAAGTTTGTGCTGTATTTATGACTGGCCTTGCACAGGATTTAAAATGTACTGCAGCTTTCAAACTAAGCTTTCTTGGGAAAGCTGTGAAATTGATGGTTGCCTTTTAAAGTGCACCCACTGCAGTATTTTTAAACTCCTCAAATACTCGCTATAAACATGTTGAATATTACAATTAAATATTGTTTTGGACAACAATTTGGCTCTGACTTAATCTCAGGGTACTGTCAGTGACAAAAGGGGGAAAATTTCCAGGCTTATGCAGACCAAGTCACCTGCCTTAGTTGCAGGTTGTGTCACTGAATTTGTTGCTAAGGCTTATTTTCTTTAGAAGAGCTACTTTGGTAATTACAATATAACTATTTTACATTATAGAATGGTATCTCCTAAGACTTGTATTCACTTGTATTCTCTTCCAAAGGCTTGCTGTGTGACCTGCTGTGGTCAGACCCAGACAAAGATGTGCAAGGCTGGGGTGAAAATGATCGTGGGGTCTCTTTCACTTTTGGTGCTGATGTGGTCAGTAAATTTCTGAATCGTCATGATCTGGATTTGATCTGTCGAGCTCACCAGGTATGAATTATGCTGCTATTGCCTCTTAAAACCTCTCCTTCAAGACTTTCTGCTTCTTTGCTGTTTACCAGTAGGATATATTTGAAACTCCTTTGCATTGTGTTACTTTTAGAAGAAAAAGATCATCGTAATAAAAGGACTAATAAGACTGCATCCTTCTATTGGCTTATTGAACTGTGGCTAATCTCAGTGAAGTGAAATACTAACACTAGATTTCCCCACTGATCTTTCTTTTGTATTATATATTTACTGTTACATTGTATATGAACATCAGAGGTAAAGTGTCTAGTTTTAAAGTGGCAAAGTGACTTGAGTTCTTCCATTTTAGGAGTAGTCAGTTCTCTGGTATTTGTGGCTTAAACTCTGCTTCACTTCACAGAAGCATTAAATGCATTTTGAGTGTTTTTAAAAAGTGTGTACATAAAAGCTTTCACTGTTGCTTTCATTTTGGTTCAGCTATCTAGAGTACTTTGGCAATGATTGTTTGACTTAGAAATGTGCATAAAGCAAGTTTGGTTTTGGCATTGACATTCAAAGTGTACTTTTCAGGTTTTATTAAGGTACTTTAAGCAAGTGTCTTAGGTGGACAGTAGGTTTCAATTTCCTGTGTAGTGTATCAGTTTCATTAGTTAGTTTTAAAAGCTCTCTCCTGCTGTGAAACAAAACCAGGCTTTTTATTCCGTGTCATTGTTAGGTATGGGTATGCTATCAGAACACTTAAATATTTCTCCTTGCAGTTTTACTGCTAAAACAGATGATCAGTCAGTGTATGGAATGGATGTTAGGATTTCTAATGCTGATCAAGATTGTCACCAGTTTCCTGTATTCATGTAATTGTATCAGTTATTTGTAAAAGGAGGATGACATTTTTTTAAAACACCACAGTGACTGGACCAAACTGAGCAGTTAGTGCACTAGTTTCACTACATTATTAGATGAGGCTTTTATGAAGAAGAGAAGAGGGAAGATCCTTAGCTGATGTATCATACTGCTTGCACTATTTTAAAGGGTGAATTATGCTCTTAGAGAAAGTATGGCAGAACCACTTCACTTCTAGAGCATCAAAACTACAAAAAAGCCTGTTCTTGAGGTTTGTATGATCAGCACCATTGTAAGTGAAACTTCCCGGTTCCAGTTGCAATGAAGATGGTAGAGTTCTGGGTCAAACATCCAAATTCTGTATAAAAACCATAAAACACTGGAAATCCTTAAAGTGGCAGTGCATAATCAGGCTTGAAATATGAAAATATTGAACAGTCAAGATGATGCATATTTAAACTTGGAAGTGTCAGACAGATTAAGCTACCTCATTTGGCATTCACTGTCCAGAGGAGAAAAAAATGAGTGAATCTGTCCTGTGTGAAAGCAAAGATATACCTTTTTTGATGAGTTCTTGTCATCTTTTTAGTATAGTCCTGTTTGCCTCAAGACTGTTTTCTTTTCTTCAGATTTTGTCTTTTTTTTGTATGTGAACTGTATTGCGCTCTCTGGTGTTGACAGGTGGTGGAAGATGGATATGAATTCTTTGCTAAACGGCAGTTGGTCACCCTATTCTCAGCTCCAAATTATTGTGGAGAGTTTGACAATGCAGGGGGCATGATGAGTGTGGATGAAACTCTGATGTGTTCCTTTCAGGTATGATGTCTTCTACAATAAGTATTACTTCAGGTGTTGGGCACTATGGACTGAGTCAGTCGTGTTGATGTGCTTATAGTTAGTCGAGGGTANATATATATATATAGCTAATAATACAATAAGTAGTAGCTAGTAATACACTAGGGTAATATTTGAGCTACAGAAAGGACTGCACAGCAGCCTGGTGTTTGTGTTACAATTAGAACTGTAAACCAGCTGTTCTCCAGAGAACTGTCTGGGATTTGCTATTTTCCGAACTGCTACATAAAGTTTCTCCCTCTGTTCAGATGCTCATTTCAGATTTTAATTGGATGATTCCTTTTAGTCATACCTAGTGATCAGAGAATGTAGTTATGAAGGCTAATGGACTATTTGGACCCTTTTAGTGTGCTTACTCTGATCAGATTTTAATCCCTACTCCTTCCAGGATATGCTTTTAGTCCTCTCCCACCCCTTCCCCCCCCCAAACATAGTGGCAGAACTAGAAGGATTTAGTAGTAGAATTATTGTTGTACGTTGGATTAAAATTTTGCAGGACTGTGATGTGATTTTCTGCTCCCACCTTTGCCCCTCTTATTCCTGCTGAATGAGATTCCATACTGGCTGAAGTGTTTGAAATGTTCTTATTTGTCCCTGACTCAAAAGAACTTCCTTATTTTCTCTAAGATATTGAAACCATCTGAAAAGAAAGCCAAGTACCAGTATGGTGGACTGAATTCTGGGCGTCCAGTCACTCCACCTCGCACAGCTAATCCACCGAAGAAGAGGTGAAGAAAGGAATAACATAGAAACACCACCAGATCTGTCAAGGACAAAACTCCATATTACAGTATATAATAAGTGTGCACTGTAAAACCATCCAGCCATTTGACACCCTTTATGATGTCACACGTTTAACTTAAAGAGACGGGTAAAGGATCTTTATTAATTTTTTCTAGTAGAAAGATGTGCTACACTGTATTGTAACAAGTATAGCTCCAAGTTCTAATATCCAGCATAGAGTAAAAAAGAAACAAATTAGGAAAAAACTATTGCAACTTACATATTCACATTTACCACGGTTTTCAAAGTTGACCAACATCCCAGTTTAAACTTGATGTAATAGTTAAACCAGATGAGAGCATGATGTTCCATTTGTGTAATGTGGTCTTATTGTTGCTTGATTGCTTTTACTTTGGTTATTTTGTAGCTAGAATGATGCAAATATGGTATCTAGTCTTAATTCCCAGCTCTCTTTGAAATTGACATAAAGGGGCTTTTTAGAACAGCCATCGATCTCTTATACTCCCCCTACTCACCTGTTGTTCATAATAACACAACTCAAATATGTGCCCAGTTACAATGCAAAGTTTGTAGTAATGTAATGATTAAAAAGCAAACTAAATCCAAAATGCCCAGACTGGACAGCTTGACAGCCAACATAAACTGAGACAGAAACACCTGTCTTGACTTTCTAACTGCCACACAGTGAATTTGTGCACTACACTATTTTAAATTATTGACATTACGCTGTGCTGTGGCACTTCATTTAATTTAGGACAAAAATGACCTATTAGTTGGTAACTTGATTATGTGGTACCCTGGCTTTAGTTTTATTAGCATGAAACACCTTTGGCATGCTTAGCTTCAAGGTAATTCCCTACCTGCTTCAGAATTCATCCTACATAGTTCCACAGAACATGAAGATCCTTATTTGCTAAGCCTTTGAAAGCTGACATTCTCTTTTGTAAGAAGGTTTGTTTAAATGGATGCTCATCAGCAGACAATAGGCTAGCTGATGAGTGGGGAGCTGCAAATGGTATAGGAATGTCCAACATGATTATAAGGCTTATGTCACTAGAGATTATATCGTTTGAATTTTCATGATCAAATTTCAGATACTATTGTATAGACTTTTGCTTTGTAGTGTACTATAGTAGCAATAATTTCTGTACATGATCAAGAGTTATGCAGTATTTCTTTTCAGTTCTCTCCTTTCTTAAAAAGAGTTAACATTGGCAAATGGCAAGATACAGAGAAGATACAAAACTTATAGTAGGGTAAATGAAAGGTACAGAATTGTGATGCTTTAGGATGCAATACTTATTTGAGATAACTACAAAAGCTTTTATTGAATATTGTCAAATTTGTAAAATTCTTTGGAGAAAGGCTTCAGATTTATACCATGCTAAATGCGCATCAATAGATGTAAAACTCTTGACTTCAGTATTGTCTTTGAAAATGTTAAATTGAGGATTATGGTATCATACATTTTCTGAACTGGCACATTATATAATGCAAGAGATACCTTGATTTCTGACACAGTGAGCAAGTTCTTATAAAATGGATTTAAGTCTCTTTTCTAATTCCATTTTGTTTTAAATGCATATTTTAAATGTAGGTTTTTTCATTTAGTAAAAGTTGTCTAATTCATTTGAATGAAGTCCGACTGGTTATTTTAAAATACCTCATTGTTACTCCAGAAGTGTGGAATTTGTTGTTTGTTTTTAAAAAAAAAACAAAAACCAAAACAGACAGACAAAAAAACCCAAACAAAAAAAACCCAACTTAAAGGACATGTGTCTGTTACCAGTTTATATTGGATTGGTCTGTGGTTTTGAACAATGGTTTAATCTACCCCACCTTAAAGCAAGTTGCAGAGTTTCAATACATATAATAAAATACAGATTTGTTCTGATATTGTTTGAAGACACTTGTTCTTGAATGTCAGTGATGAGAGCTGTGAAAGAGTAACATCAGTTTGTGATAAGGTAATTGGTGAAATCTGTTCTGTAAGCCTTGACAGGGTGAATTCCTGCTGTAAGTCATTTCTTACTTGAGGTTAAGTTTTACAAGTTCTGAAAATGCTGGATTTTACCAGTTGCCAGCCTCTATTAAAAGAATGTTACCAAAAATCTGGATTAACACTTTTCCATTTTTTCCTTAGTTTCTGGAACAATGTCTTCTGTATCATGAAATGTCTAGGTGTAAAGCTGTGTGTTATGGGAGTACCTGACATGCTCACTTGTATTGCAGATGCTATGTTAAAAGGAAAATAAAGTCTTCAGGTTGTCTTATGTGTCCTAAAGAAAAAGGAAATTCTTAGTTTGTTATGAGAAAACCAGATCCACTGGTGGCATTTGAAAGAATTGCTTTTTTTAAATAGCAGCAATCACTTAAAAAGATTTGAGTGCTGTTTTAACTTCTGGGAGCTGGGATGTCTGCTAACATCCCTCATCATCCTATCTTGTGGAAAAAAATACATTATTTAATTAACCTTATGTCTAGAAATATGATTTATATTCCATACTAAAGCAAGTCAGGAATGTCAGATGCATAACAACTCACTGTACCACTTCAGCTTACATTTACTTTAATATAGTTCTTTAGTATTTTTACTGTTGTCCATTCTGGAAGAGGTAGAAAAGAGAATCTGAACATCTTTTCTATCCAAGCCTAAAGTGCTGCTAAATAACACAGTGTGCTGCAAAGTAACAGGAGGATTTTCAAACAAGCTGTTGAGAGGCTTATAAAACATGACACCATTTGAAGGATATTTTTGCATGTTCTTCCCCCACCTCTTTTTATCTGACAGTAATATCCATTCCTGATTTCATAGTAGAGTACAATGTGGCACATAATCCCTTGTCGTGTTCCTTTTTGGTTAACAGACATTTTATGGTTCCCTAACGCTAGAGAAATACCAGCTTTAATTTAAAATAATGCTGCAAGGAGTGCTGTTGTGGTGTCTGTTGTGTTGATTGATATGAAATTATTGTTTTGCACTTCATATTGGTCAGTATTTTCTATGTATGGAATATGTGTAATTGCCGTTTTAAAGGAGGAAAGAAAAGTGTTTCATGTAGTTGTGGTTGTTGTGATGCTTCTTGAGCACTGTTTAGGTAGAGTTGTTTTGTACTGATCTGATACCTTTCCAAAGTAGATATACTGAAAACACTGTAACAAGTCTTGCTCTAGTGGATTGTGCTCTGTTTTCTGCAACTAGATGTATAGGAGTACTTGTGGCCACTGAAGTCTGAGCTGATCTTTTTGTTTCTAAGGTGGTATGATTAACTGCAAGTGTACTGCTGCTAGGTGTCACCAAGCTTCATAATACTGTTATGAAGGCAGTTTAAATTTGAACTGTATTCTCAGAGGAGCTCATGGATACATATGACATGGCTTGTAGTATCCCCAGTACAGTGCACTGCTGTGTACTTACTTGCCTGGGAAACTCATGGAAATGATTCAGATCTGTAGAAGAAAGTTATTTTTATTGCTAATAGCTTACATTCCTGTGTTAAGGTTCTTTGAAGACAGAGATTCTCTTGGCTGTGTTTCTGCCAAAAGACTATGGAAGTACGAGTTGATGAGCAGCAAAAAAGTATCTTTTATATGAAGAAGTGTTCTGGTCTGAAGCTTGTCTAAGTGCAAGAGGATTTTGCCATCATACTGTGGAAACTGTCAGGTTAAATTACTGGAGCTGTATGTGGTTAGTTTGGTGTTGCCAAACACATTTTTTGCTCTTTAGTAATGCAAATACAAAAGACAGTACTGCTGTCGAATATGCTTGAACTGAGGGTGACCTGAGAGTAACTCTGTTTTTGGATAGCTGGAATTTTCAGAAAACGTAGATGACAAACACAAATATACTTCGGTGTAGCTCATTAACAGAAGGGGATTCCTGCTTTGTAGAGGAGTATGTAGGTAATAGTTGTATAAACCTAGCCTTTAACTGGGTGTTGAATTTCTTCCTGGCATACTGTCAAGGTTGTATCTGTTGGTGGTTTTTCTGGAACTTTCCTTGCTGTCAGGTTTGTTGGAGATGAAGACACTTTATACAAACTGACAGGTAGCATTGCAGCTTAGTAAAGAGCAGAGCTGAAGTGGTAGTGTCAATTTTGTTTTGCTTTTGAACTTGAAGTTGTAACTTGATTCATGATTGGCATCTCTCTGCTTTGTCATGTACATAAGGGTAAATATGAATATTTAGCTTCAAATGAACTGGTGAAAAAGCAAGACCAAGAGAATGTGTCCTTGTGCTGGAGTAGAGAGGACTACAGCACAGTCAAGTGTCTCAGGCTCTGAGTCCACATGGGCTAGTAATACTCTTTAAAGAGCAGTGTGGCTTTTTTCTTAATATAAGAGTTGAGATGAAGTTTTCATGCACCTAGTCATTCTTGTCAATAAAAAGAAACTCAATGAATCAATACCAGGCTTGGGATATTTAGGCATAGCCCTGGGTATTTTTTCTCTGTTCACATCTGGTTTTGTGCTAATTAGCAGCAGTAGCTTTCAAGCTCACTCTGTGCAGCTGTATACTTTTTTCTCCTGGATCATAAATCGATATTGCTTGCTTTGTTCTAAAGGTTGATCAAGGCTTTGATGACAGTATTTAACCAGGTGGCTGCATGCAACTCATGGGCTTTATAACCAAGCATTCTTCTCACTGCATGTATCACATAATCAAAGCTGAAAGAACCTCAGGCCATGTTGGACTGAACACAGGAAAACCATGTGACAGTAAGTCAGTGTTGGGACAGTAAATAAGTTACCAAGATAAGACTGAAGTTTGGGTACTTTGTGTTGTTATGGATCTGCCAGGTTCTCATCTTCCATGAATTTCTGGAACTTGTAGCATCATCTTTGCAGATCCCTCAAAGAGTTGTGAAACTAGCAAAGCTGCCAGGTTACTTGTTCTGTATATCTTAGTGTGCCTTTTTAAAATAAATAATAATCTCAATATGTTAATTGGCAATGAGGACAAAATTCCATTCTTTCTAAGTCTTCTGTTTGAACTCATTGATCTCCATACCTGTATGTCCCAAGAAATGAGAATTTAAAAACATAATTCAAAATAACTGTTTGCCACAAGCCCTTGTCAATAGATGGTTATAGTCTTCTCTTCCAAGGAAAAGATTACCCTTATTGCTGCCTGAAAAATTCTGAAGAGGTGGAGCTTTAAACAGAATACGTGCAGTGCATGCGGGTTCTGCTTCCTTAGTTAACAGAATCTACAACCCAAGCTTTCTGTTTAGCCTACTGCAGGCTCAGTCTTGGAAGAAACTGTAGCAGAAAGTAGGTGCTGAGTACATCCAGCTACTAGCAAAGGTGGGTGAAAGCTATTCTGTGTCTTCAGGTATAGGTGGAAGCTTTGTTAAAGATGAGAGAAGCTCCCAGGCAGAGCTCTAGAATCAAGCACCACTTGAAAAATCGTCTTGAAATAGGATAGACATGCCCAAATGTTAACTTTCAGTGTTTTAGCTTAACCTGAGTTACTGTTAAATGGAGGAAGTAAAGCAAATAATCATGATTACAGTTTTTCTATTCTCTTAACATATTGCTGAAACTAAAAAATAGTAAATTATATTTGCAGAGAGCAAAGTAAGTTACTGATTTTCCTATTGGTAGACAGTTCTGCTCGTGTTGCCTTAAAGGTTTGAATCTTCAGGGTGCAAGAAGGTGCTGCAGATGGATCCAAATAATTATTGAAAAAACGTATCAAGAAAAAAACTGGTATCTTGCAGACAAACTGGAGTTCATGACATGAAGCAGAGAAGCACGCAATGTTGATGAATGCAGAGGGCTGTCTTGGCAAGTAAATATATTCCAATGTAATGTTTTTTTGCATGACTTTCAAGTCCCAACGACATACTGCAATGTGAAGATAGTTAAAATATTTCGCATTGTTCCGTCTGGCTACTTCCTTGCAGCATTTCTGCAGTTCCTTATATAAGTCTCACATTGTCCTGTTGAATTTCTGGGCATGTATAAATTAGTCATTTTCCACTCCCTACCCCAGGATATTGTATGTTTGTATTTCAGGTTGCTACTCTCGAGTGGCTTTGTGCACCTTTCACAAAGATAGAACATGTATCATTTCTATGAAATACAGGGAGAGAGAACATCATGAGAATTACATTTTAATGGGCATCTTAACTGCACCTTAATTGCCTCTAGTTTCCAGCAGGCTGGATTAAGAGTCTGTAGGACTTAAGGCCCCATTCTTTTGAAGCAGTGATGGAGAACAAACGCCTTACTTAATTCTTCCCTAATAAAGGCTCTTACTTAAAGATACAACAACTGACATGGCAGTCTTAGAAGCTTTTGCTTTGCCTTTATCACCTAGAGTAAGAAGACATTCTTTTCCATGATCTGTCTTGTTTATGCTAATGCCATACAAGAATTTAGGACAGTTACTTAATGAAAATGATGCAGTCCAGTTGACTAACAATTTTCTTCGTTAGAATTGCCCTAGCATGCAGTGACATCTAGTGGTTGAAGGCCAGTGGATGAAAAGCCATTACTTTAGAACTGGCATTTTATTGCGTGTTTATCCTTCTCCTGCACTTGTCTGAAGTGGAAACCTTATCCTTTGATCTGTACTGAAATATATCCATAGTGAATGGCTTCATAATAACTCAGATCTTGCTGCACTGAGGCTAGGCTTAGCTCAATTAGACGTACAAATTTTTCCCTTAAATTTGGCAGACTTCATGAGATCAGATCTGCTGTGAAAAGCATAGAAAAGTTAGGATTTTTTTTCTTAGCAAAGGTTTCCAGGTTTCTTCCCCATTCTGGAATCTTCTGTTACAAAGTCTAACCAAGTTAGGTGGGATTCTTTGTGTAAATTTCCAGTGATTGGAGGAGGACTGGTGGCAAATATGTATGAAGGTATGTTTAGGTCTGGCATAAACCAATATAACTACATAGAAGGAAAAAATATATTCTGGCTTAGATGTGGAAAGCTAATTGGGAGATTCTATCAGAATAGGACCAGTATTAAATCTGAATACCTTATTGTCATGGGCTAGGGGCTGGGGTGACCCCTGAGGCAGGGACACACTCTATATTACCCCCCCCTTCCTTTCCCCCAACCCAAGAAAGGGAAGGGAATAGTAATAAAGAGCCAAGAGGACTTATGGATTAGAAAATAAAACTAACAGCTACTCTAATAAAATAATAGAAATAAATATTTGCAAATATTTAGACATATACAGAACCAAAATCAAACACAAAATCCCCATTTTGATAACTACATTACCACTGAGTAGGTCCAAAGCATGCTGTAGCCTGGTGGGGGTAGCTGTATTCTGGCAGCTTCATTTGGGATCAAAGAGATGACAGCTCCTCAAATGCTGGCCATCAAAGAAGGAAGGGAAGGACAAGGAGCTGACCCTCTTCCTTATACTCAGTATGATGTGTATGATATGGAATGCCTAGTTGGTCACTTTAGGGTCACCTGAACTGTCTGCTCCTTCTTAAGGTGTAGCCTTTTACCAGGCCCACCCACCTCTGTGGAACACAAGTAAGCAGTGACCTTGTTAGCCTACCAGTCCAAGCAGTAAATCCAAGCATTGAATCTTATCACTGTTGGAAGCAGACTCTTGTCTGGGAAAACATGTTGCCAACTTAGAAAGTATAGCTAACTAGAGAAGCTTTAACTGAAAAGTAAAATCACTCAACCGAATTGTTCTGTTGTTACTCAAACCAGCACACTTATCTACTGAAATATTACATAATTTGTGTTGCTTTTAATTAAGCAGTTCCCCCTTTGCTCCACCCCTGGACTTTGTTGCAATCATATACTGTTGAAAAGAGATCTGTAGAGTTTAGACCTGATTTGAAGGAATAACTTGATATTTAGCCAGGTTCCACTAGTTACCTACAATAAGTTGCTCTTGAAAAAAGCTGTATCTACACTAATGTTTTTGAAGTGAATCCTGATTGTCCTCATGTACTGGTTCATTGTATGCGAATTGGAGCTTTTGGTTTAGTTTCATGCAGAAGTAATTTGTTCCTAGTGTATGCCAGTGGTGTCAGCTATCCAAACTACCGAGTGGGCCATAGCACTGTGAAATTCTCTGGCAAGGTTGGGTGACACAGGATGCACTGAATGATAGATTGGAAGAAAAATGTGAACAACTTAATGTGACACTAAAGTGTTCCCTATGCTTTGTAAAGTCAAATTGACATCTGCACCTCTGACATTGTCAAGAGTCACACTGAATTCTGTTACTCTTCTATTCCACAACCTACCTAGTGTTTTCCTTGGCATCCTTGCCATTCTTTCTGTTGTACTTCTTTTGCTCTGCTGTGGTTTTTTGTGTCTCTTTCCGAACTCCTTTTTTACCCCATGGTGGCAAGGTTTCTCTGGCTTCCCAGGAGTTTTGATATGGTGGCACCTTAGGCTATGAGGAAGTACTAATTTTCAATCTGCCATGAGAGGACTAAAATCTTTGGTGGCTGGATAACCTAGCAGCAGTAGCAGGAGGCTGTGTACCTCCATAATCACCAACTACTAGAAGACCAGCATTTGGGCTATGTGTACAGTTCAACAAGGTAGAAGAAGTCTTCTTGAAGAGCAGGACAACTAGTTTTTTTTAAGGGTGTCATAGCATTTGTGTCCTTACTACAATGATACTGAAGAGGTTTTTTTGGAAGCGTACAGCCTCCAGTGCGTGTAGCAACTGAGATTCAATCCAGGTGAATGTACACATTGTTAGGGTGGATGGGGAGAACAGGCATGTGAGGATTCAGGTGGAACTGGGCATGGGTCCAAGTGTGTGGAGAGACATTGAGTTGCTAGTCTGAGCAGAACAGCTGTTCCAGGCTTTTAAAAGCCATTCCATATGGCTGGGAGCTTTAGGAGAAATCTACCATGAAACAACTTTTTCTCGAAATGGTGATTTCCTGCCATTTGAGGCCTGTCCAAGGAACTAGGCACAATGCACACAAGGATAATGTGCTTGTGTAACCTTCCTCAACTTCAAGAGATAATTCAGCCTTTCCCCTCCATAAATGCTGTAGGGTATGAGCTAATGACATTACACACAACCCTGTGAACAGCAGCAATGACAAATAGTGGTTGAAGTGTCAGTTTACTTGAAATCAAAGGCAGTTACCTCCTGGCATTGCAGTAGTGTTTTCTCCTCTTTGCATTCCAGCAAGCCTGAAAGATTTCATGGAGCAGCAGCACTAAGTTTGCCCTAGAGGAGATGCCTTATACCAGTGCATGGTCCCTTTAGGATCAGAGGTTTGGCTGTCAGGTATAGAGCTGCTTTTTCATTAGGCAACCTGTAGTCATGGATTGTTTGCAGGCTGAGTGCCCCCAGTGTGGCAGGAGAAAAAAGGATCTGTTGTCCTCCTTTCTGGCATGATTTTGTTCCAAATATAATAGTAGTCTAGTGGGAGATAGACAAGCTTGTGTCACAAGAATTTAAGGTAGATGGTTACAAAGGGGAGGCCACAGTGGAAAGGCGTGCTGTTGACAACTGTGCTCTAAGGCAAAAGGGAATAGAGAAGGAAGAGTGTGGAGACAGCTGTGGTCAGAGTTTCCTAGAACTCGTAGCAAGCCTGACAGCAGTCTTTGGGCAGCCTGTGTGCCAGACTTATGAAATCTCTGGAGCAGGAGACTGTGGGAAGGTGGTGGGAAGACCAGTACCTTGAGGAGGCATTTAATTTTCCTGCAGAGTTCCTACATCATGCTCTTTGGTAGTGAGTCATGGGCCAACTGCAAGAAGAAAAGATGATGAAGATCAGCTTGATTCTTCTTGATTCTTCCAGCAGCTTTAAAACACCTCTGGTCACCAGATGTAGGTGAGCATGAAGTAATGTGGCATGGAAGCAGCCTGTACAGAGTGCTTGCTTACAGGTCCTGTAGCCTTCCTTAAAACTAGGGATGTGATACTTGCCCCTTTGGTTAGGCCACACTGTTAAATTTGGGCTATTAGTTCCTAGCGGTTAATGTTAAACCATTAGGAGAAGTTTGTATTGGCCACTCATTCCTATCTCTGAAGTTCTAGGCCCCACTGGCTCCCCCAGGGCCCTGTCTCTGCCCATCCACATGGGTTATGGGATACTTCTCAGGGAATACAACTGGGCACTTGCTGAGCCATTCTAATTCAACTCGGGTGTTCTGAGCACTCAGATTTTTGTGTTTCCACATGGAATTACCTGACAGGATCCTGAGTTGTGGTTTTCTAGGGTGCAAACTGAGCCATGTGTAAAGCTTAAGGGTGTGATAACTAAAAAGGGTGCTAGCAAAGACTAGGCTCAGAATAAAAGGGTGCTTTCAGCCTTCTGCAGAATTACTGGCTCAAACATCTGCATGGGATGAGTAGCATGCTTCTTGTCTGGTAAAGTACATGTTCACCTCTTATGGTAGTATCTAGTAGTTGAGAACAAATAATAGCTTATGCCCTCAGGGCTCTGTAGTGTTGACCTCAAGGTATGAAGCTGACTGGGAGGAAATGGAGAAGCTCTTAAGTTTGTGGCTAACTTGTGGAGATGGAATTGAGCATACCTTGTTAGGCACCTCTGGGAGTCTTGCAAGAGCTTGATTTAATTAAAAAACCAACAGTACCGGATCCAGACGTTTGTCCGAATTATCAAAGTGGCCAGCAGGTGGCATCAGTCTACCATAAATAAGCATTTGAGCTTCAAAGTGGCACTTGAAGGATATAGGTTCGCTGTGAAGATTTTCTTCAGTACTTAGTCACCCATGTCTGTACAAGTAGGCTTTTGTTAGGTGAGTGAAGTGCAGTATTTTCATGTAACTTACCTAAATCAAGAACTAACTATTTGCAGACAGTTATGGTCAGATGTAGCTGCAGTCATGCACCATCTGTTGTTGCCTCTTGGGCATACAAGCATGTTCCTGAATATGCCGTGTCAATATCCCATGTATGATAGGAAGAGAAATTTAACTATTTGTTGATAAAACATCAGTATATTGATTTTTTTTTTAAGCAAGTGATGTCTTGCATTAGAAGGTGATTTCCGTATATCATGTGCTACTTCCAGTCAAACCATTCCTGTTTAGCAGGTATTTCATAGAAAAAAAATTGTGATTTGTCAACATATTGAATGTTTATTGATTTCAAATCAACAAACTTCCATGTATTTACAGGATATAGCTGTATCTACAACCAATATATTTCTGTAGCTACTGACTCTCTTGAAATGCCATTTCACTAATGAGAGCAAATGTTTTTTCATAAAAAACAAGGAGCTTATGTTGATTTCTGTGATTACTTTCTAAGCACATGGAACATAAATGTTCAGCTTGTTTCAGAAAACCCAGGCATAGCAGTCTTGCAGATATGAAGAATCAGTGTCACTTCCATGAAAAGAAATGGCAGTAAAGGTAGGTTGTGAACTCTTCTTGATCCTTACCTCACAGCAAGTGTGTTGTTGAAGGGACATGGAAAGCCTTGAAAAAGTTGCTAAATACAAATGAATAGTACACAAAGTGCCCTGGGCACTGAGAAGTGCTTGTTTTCAATATTAACCATTACCAGCATGAAGCTGTCAGTGCTGTGACAGTTGTATTTTGAGGCAGGATAGCCTAGACATGACTGAACATGAGCCAGCAGTGCGCTCAGGCAGCACGGAAGGCCAATGGCATCTTGGCCTGTATCAAGAATAGTGTGACCAGCANTCTTGGTGATTCTGTGATTCTGAGAGTTAGCTTTCTGCCCAGAATCCTGCATGGATCGTTAGCAAGTATTATTCAAAAAAAAAGGAGGGCAAAGGTTCCTTTTCACAGTGTACAAAACCCATCTATTTGGGCTTGAGGTTTATCTGCTATTGCATGAAGTCAACCTTTTATTGAACACAAAAGTCTTATTTGAAGTTTTTCTGATGATTAATATCTGCAAATTTGTTTTTGTTGGATCCCAACAAAAAGCCTGTCAGGTAATGTATTAATTGAAGCATGACAAACAACTGTTTTTCTCATGGATGATGTCAGAAAAGCAACAATTAAAAGGACTGCACTTGCTAATTTGGAATGAAACTAAAAGATAGGATTTAGATTCCTTTCTTTTGGCTTGTTTTCCAAAAGCAGCTGGAGCTTCTGCTAAAGAGAAACAGGGTCTGGCTGGCTTCAGCCAAGATGTGTGTTGCCTTGCCTGTGCCAGCTGAGCCCTCTTTCCCAGAGGAAGAGTTCCACCCAGTGGGATGGCACATGGTGGTAGTGCCTCCTGTCCTCCTTCTGGCTCTGCCAGAGCAAAACCCAACTCTCTGTGGGAGTCCAGGAGACAATGCCCAGAATTACTGATGCAAACCAGGAGAAGGTTAAGCATAACTTTACTAGTGAAAAGTTCACTGTAGTCTTGCCTATATTCACCTCCCATGGATTGGTGAGAAGGCATATCGAGAGAAGAACTAACACCTGCTATGTAACCATGAAATAAGAAACTAACCTTACTATTTGGTTCCTGTAATAGATGTCCCTCATACATAACTGTCTTGAGATCAAGCACTCACCTTGACCTGTTTCTGTTGTCTTAGATACTTTGTCAAGTATTCACAAAACAATATATGTAGCATTCCTGTAGCAAGCCCAGAGTAGAGAAATCCTTTGCCCTCTCACTCTAAGCATAACTTTTATACACTACAAGATCTTTTTTCTGCAGTGTGGAAAGGGTACATACAGATGGTGTTTGTAAATGGCTTTCTGACACGGATGAGTGCGTCAAGGTTTGGGCTAAATTTAAATAGTATAGCATCTGTATGACCCAATTCTCTGGCCCTCTCTAGTTTACTCACATGGACATGGCTGAGTCCTACAAGACTCATAAATGCATCCAAAAGAAAGATGCATGATGTGACCTAAGCACCCTCTTTAGTCATAAATTTCCCTTAAGTTGCAATTTCAGTGAAGCCCTTGCCAACAGCTCCTCTCATTGTACTTACCCTATTCTGCATCTAATGGCTAATGCAAGATGAATTCTAGGAAAGTTGCCCCAAATCCTAATCCTACATATATGGAAAAAAAGATGTCCTGGAAACCTCAGCAACTTTGAAGTTTCATCTAGGTTTATCTCTAGACTGTTACTAAATGAAGAGAGAGAACTGCCTTACAAAAGAGTACCAGCAGCCTTCTTGGAAGAAGGGGTGTCCTTGCAAGGGAAGGTGGCTTTGTACAGGTGATGTGCAATAGACCTCTCCTAGTAGAACTGAGCTAGTGGAAGTGGGAACTGCACTTGGAGGTTAGAGCATGTTCTATAATTCTCTGCTGATGTGGGAAGATCAGTGTCTGCCTCCTTACCCCTCAGTGAAGTGGTTTGGAAGCATCTGAGACAAGCTGCTCACCTTCTCAGGGACTATGTTTGTTGCTGAAACCTATGTAAGGTGTATAAGGAAGGGGAAGATTATGCCCATGGGGGCCTCACTCTAACACAGCCATGAAAAACTGAATTCTCATTCAAGCAGGCTACTGTCTTTTGAGACTGCTCTCTAAGGATGAGAAATAAGCCTTAAGATAAAGCTGAATACCTTCAAGTAGCTGAGTTGTCCCAGGGGGAGACTTTCTCACACTGAAGATGAAATAAGGTGCTACGGCTTGCTTCCTCCCTATGATGCTTCCAGTAGAGAGCAGATGTGCTTCATCTGCCTTTCACTCACCACAATATTGGGACTTTATAATTGCTGGTAAAGAAGCATTGTAGCCTTTTCTGCATCTGGACTTTGCTTTTGCAGACAGTAGTAGCTATCAGTTCTTAAGATAAATTTGTTTAATGAATCAGACTAGATTGTGGGAGGGAGAGGACAGGCCTTCTACTTGGGTAATCAAGCTCTATGAAATAATTTGTATGCCAAGAGGAATAGTATATAATTTAAAATTTGAAATGTTTTGCTGTGCTCTTTTCCAGTGGGTAAAATTTGTCCAAATGTGAGAATTAACTATGAAACAAGAAACATTTTGTCACTTCACCTGGTACTACTGTCCAAAATTTGGGTACTGCTTGTAAAGCCAATAGGCCTTGCTCATCTCGGGGTTCGATTTGAGTATGTATTATCTTTCAGTAGTTTTGCACTGTTGAAAGGTAGTGTAGAACAGTAGTAGAAATTAGCATTTCAGATCAATTTATTAAATCATATTTTCTGCGTATATAAGGTAGAAGGAAGCTTTAAATGGATTAGCACTCCTTAATCCTTTTAAACACTGGTTTGGTAGAGCACCTAAGTGTGTACTTAAAATTAAGCACAGAAGTAGTTCCCTTTCAATCATTAGGACCATTCACATGCTGACCTTTATGGAAGTGTTCAAGCACTTACTCAGATCAGGATCATAGACAGAGACTCTTTGACATGGCAGCTCTCATCTTTCCCCAAGTGTTTCACATCTTTATCCTATTAGCACGTTTTCTCTGGGTGGTAACTTGAGTCTGTACCTGTCTGATCTTTTCTTGAGAAGCTTCCTGCTCCCTTAGGGTTTAGCATAGCAATTTTGTCACACATTCCACCTATCTCTCCTTATTTAAAAAAACAACAACAACAAAAGCAAAAAACCTTTTTTTCTAGTATTCTTTTACTTCAGGAAAATTATGTGGTTGCACTTGGAAGCAGAATGTAGCTCTTGACATACTATTTCCACCCCCAAGTTTTGCCATTTGTTTTAAGGTCATGTATATGCTGTGACAGAGAAATGGTAGGCTTCTGTCTTGATCCACTAGTTAAGAATTAACATCAAACAGGAATAGGACATTCTCCAAAGCTTGTGACACCTGTGTCCTATAGACAGGTGTCCCCAGCCCTTTTCAATATATTCTATGCATATGATCTCACTAACATTTGTGCAGTTAATTGCAGGTTATGTTCTGCAGTTTTGTTTCCAGGATTTCATAGAAGTTACTCATTAGGAAATTACTAATTACTAACTGCAAGTTGAATGCAGCCTTTATAAAAAATAAGGTGATGCCTCGGGCCATCTGAGAGCGTAGTTGTGTCCTCCTTTCTTTGAGGGTATAGCAGCTCATACAGGAAACTTGATCCAAAGTTCATAAAGGGTGGTAGAAAGGCAAGGAGTCTCATTAGACTTGCATGAGGGTGCAGATATATGCAGGTGTGGATTTATCTCTGGGTCAGTACCTTGTCCATGCAGTGTCCATGTGCTGAAGCCTTGATCATAGAATTCTACTCCCACATAATATATACCTGCTTAAAGAGGTAAAGACTTTTAAGAATGAAATTTCAAGCCAGAGTATGCCAATATCCCAAACTCTTCACAGAAGAGGCTTTCAAATCTGCTAGAGGGATTTGAATGTCCAGTTCCTTCTATGGAAAGTAGTCATATATCCAAATGGCATGGAGAATCTCAGCCTCTTTTTGTATTTACATGTAGCCCATGTATGTGTGACTTACACATACAGTCTTTCACATATGCACGTTACTAAGCCAGAGTTGTCACATTACGGTAGTTTTCCAGAGCATCATTGTGATATCTTTTTTTATTTCAGAAGGGGGAAAAAAACTATTAAACTGAATAGCTGCATCTTGTTTACTGCCCCTAAATGTGTCATCTTTTCTATACGCAGTAAATTTTGTGTGAACAGTAGAGACAAGAGAAGAAACAATACACCTTAGCCAGTTTCAGTAGATTTAGTTGTATTGGTGTTTGAGTAGTAAAGGGAAAGAACACACAAGAAAATGAATAGAAGAAAATGGTATTCAGGTTCTGCTCTATAAGCCTATAGCTCTGTAAAAGTCTGCATAAGTTACAAAGCTTTAAAGGAACATGAACTACTGGGAAAAGAGCTGAAAAGAATTCTCTGTATAGGGATCAACTTGTAAATAGACATCAGTATTACGCAGTGGCTGGCATCATTCCTTATCTACAACTGAAGTAGTATAGCTATCTTATTTTAAGATGATGAACTAGACTTCCCCCCTTCCCCCCTTTTAAGTGTGTATAAACTACTTAGTAGGATGTTTCATCTCAACAGTCAAACTGCTGGGAATGTTTAGTACAGTTTTAGTGCTGCGGTGACTGCATTACAAAAGAGGCTTCAGGCATCTCCACTGGGGCATTTTCTTAGGGATACTTACCAGTAGTTTGGTACAGTCTAAGTCAACATCTGGTAAGTCCTAACATAGAAGAAGAAAAAAAAACAACCCAAAAGACAGTATGGTCAAGGCTGTGATGATCTATGCAGTGGAACTGCAAACTATGGGTGCACGATAATCCAAAATACATAGCTTCATAAGCACAAATACAGGAAGTGATCTGCCTATGGTCTGTTTTCTGTGTGTGTACAAGAAGTGTGTATCCACTTCAGAAATTAAAAGAAGCAGCAAGAAATCAAAACCTATTGTTTCTGGCTATCTTGTTCCACTTAACCACAGTTTATTTTAGTATAGTCTGAATGTAATGCCTAATGTGCACTTGAGGCTATCTTGCTTGGTACTTCCTTCTCAGGAATTTTATGGATGTTTTACGGCAGAGGGCACTAGGAACCTACATCTGTGTGAGTTCTTCTGTATCACAAGCATGCAAATGTGTGTTTTCTCCCAACTCCTCTTCCCTGCTACAATGATATTCAAAGACCAGATAAAGCTTATAAAGGGAAGCTACCACAACTGTTGTCACTGTACTTGTCACAGTGAATACAAGGTCTATGATTGTAGATCCATTTCTAGTCAGTGAACTGATTCTCTGAATTTGTTGTATGCTGCAAAGAATCCAGGCCCAAGCTGATTGCAGAAACTGGGCAATTTTTATCTCAATTCAGAATCCTCTAACAGTTGGTAGAAAATGATGTAACCAACTATGCAGCTCATACTCAAGTATGTTTTCCTGCTATCTGCTGAAATATCTTAATCTTTTCCTGGAAGGATGTTTCTTAATTTCTCAGTACAATATCTAAGACCCCAAACCCCTATGAATTTAAAAATGCATGCACTTAGGGAAGGAAAAAGCCAATGCTGCGAAGCAACTTCAGCTGGGAACCTTTCAGATCCATAGAGCACGATGATGTCAACAGTGCCAGGATTACCTTCCCTCTGCGTATCTCCTCTCGTTAGCCTCCGCTCAACCTTAGCATCTTCTGCCAGTGTGTGGGAGCCACTGCAGTTCACTTGGGTTTGGTTGCTATTGCCTCCTGCCAGTTCAAGTTAGTGTTCCAGTAGTGCAAGCCACCTCAGCAGGTTTGGGGTTTCCCTCCCATGCTGTTTTTATTTCCTAAAGGGGAACATGCTCATACATCCTCTTCTCTTGTGTCTTGGCAGTGAGAAAGCTGTCTCTGAGCACAGTGCCAGTTCACAGCCAAGATCAGCAGAGGCTTTGAACTTGCTTCTTTAATTGGAAGTTGCTCAGGTCTGATGAGCTTCAGGACAATGTTGCAAAGCTCAGCTTTCCCCCGCCCTCAGCTTTTCCAGGCATGTGAGAGTGTACGTGTGGGAAGGAGGGAGCTGTCATTGTGAAGAATTGTTCAGGAGAGTGGGGGATTTACTCATTTCCTAGTTTACTGGTGAGGATTTGCCTTATGTATTGCTACACCTAGGATGTATTTTTAACTTTTCTCTGGTAACTATAGCATTTGTACAGATGGACTTAGTGAAAGACAGAGAAAACATACTACAAATTGCACAGACTCTGCATAGGGATACTAGGAACATGGCTGGCTGTAGAAGTCCCTAGCTTTTGCAGTCACTCCTATTTTGTAAATTGAGGCATTATTAGATAGTCTGGTTTATTTTTTTGTTGTTTTTTTTCCTCCTTTGTTTGCCTGTATGCTTGTAAGGGATAGGCTGAAATCAGGACTCGCGTAGCAGAACAGTTCACAAAGTGGGCTGCTTCTGAGGCCAGACCAGTCCCATCTGTAAAGGACAAAGGCTGTTCACTACATGGTTGGTCAGAGCTATTCAAGAATACAAAATGCAAGAAATAATAAAGGTGAGTTGCAGCTTCCAAAGATCTATATCTTGTTCTGGTGCTCTTCTTTCCCTATTACTTAGATTGAGTCCATGCCAAGTGAAGTCTTGTTTTGGACAGACAACTGTCTTGTAGGATGAGTAGCAGAAGGTGAGTCAGGGAAATGAGTTATTAAACTCTTTTGCTTTAGTAATGTCTGCAGCTTGTCATTTTGTAGCCTTGTCAGACCTTTAGTGTTGCATGTTGCAGCTCTGTGTTCAGATGACCCTTTTGTGCCACAGGGAACACTTGAATGTCTGCCTGCTTCTCTGGCAGATGTGCCATGAATGCTCTGATATAGGAAATGTCCACTAGGTACTAGGAGCAGAACACACACCTCTCCAGGCTGTTTATACTTTCAAAGCTAAATATCCCTGCAAAATCCCTTTTAGAAACTGGTTTCACTATGCATAGCTATAGAGATTGCTATTACAAAAGTGTATTGAAAAAAGGCACTAAGAATTGACCACACAAAATCAGTGAGATGATTGTGACACAGGGAGTTAGTTAATGATTGTTCCCCTAAAATATAGCCATGTGGACAGATAAATGTGTATTGAAAATATATTTAAATCCTAATTTCAATACTTATACCTGAAGGAGCAGAGAAGAGCATAAAACAGACCCATGCAGTTTTAGGAAATCCCTAAATAGGCATTGTGTGATATATCATCACAGTTTGACCATGAAATGTGAGGAATGCAGCTTGAAATGAACCTCTGTTCTCTATCCAGTCTCTTGGGCAGATGAGTGTCAAAAGGCTGTTTTCTGTGGGCATCAGAATACTGAATGATTTGTCATATAAAATGTGGCAAGACTGTAAAGACAAAAAGCATAGCTGATTAAAGGGGAGTTTCACATATGAATTTGAACTTGCTCTTTTGTCAGTGTAGATTTTTGGTGTGAATACTTGCACTGGCTCTGTTCATATCTTTTTAGGGGAGACCAGACTTGCTGAAACTCTCAGGGAAAAGCTAAAGACATTATTGTTACCTGATTCAGAGCCCTGCATATGCTGCATGGTACCAGTGAGGTAACTCCTCCCCTGTGAAGTCATGCTGCAGTGGTACCTTGCCTCTGTTTAATTATATGCTGCTTATTAACAGAAAATGCTGAAAATAACCAGCTGTTCAGAGGACAAGAGCAAAATTACTAAAGTTGAAACAGTTGAAAATTTTCAAGTAAACAGGTTTGGTGTTGGAAATTGATGATTAAGTAAAATGGAAGCATTTCACATACGCAGACACATTCTATTTAAAATTTCAAGGAAAGCTTTTGAACTTTTTTTAATTTGACAAGGCAAAACCATCTCATTCCAATTACAATTTTAGATGTGGCATACGATGTAATTCAGTACAAAGCAATTTGAAAAGCAATTTCAGTAATTTATTTTGCCTTTTTTGGTATTTTTAATTAAAAAGCAAATTTGAATGTTTTGCTGTCTTCCAGAGAGGATGGAAAGTCAATTTTGAAGTCAGTACTGCCTGAGGCTGGTCAGTATCTTATGCAGGTGTGAGGTCAGCACCCTATGTAGGTGGGTGGAAGAGTTAGATTCCAGAGTTAAGAGAAAAACAAATACTCATGTTGAAGATGCAGAGCTTGTATGTTTTAACCTTGGTCAACCCTTAATGGATGGCTGCTTTAATGTGCCTACCTGTCACTGAATCTGAACAAGAGGACTGTTCTAAATGTCAAAAATCCTAATGTAGGGTCTTGGGACTCCATCATCATTGGACTTCTCCACATTGTGGAAGTTTTGATCAGTTGTTACTGGTACAGAAATTTGAGGAAAGATTAAAAGGTGGTTCACAGAATGGTTTTGGGTTGGAAGGGACCTCTGGAGGTCATCTAGTCCAACCCCCTGCAGTGGACAGGGACATCCCCAACTAAACCCTATGGCAACCCAGTATTCCCAGGTGGTCTCCCATCCAAGTACTAGCTGGGCCCAACCCTGCTTGACTTCCAAGATCAGATGAGATCAGGCCTTCTAAGGGTGGTATGGCCGTCTTCAAACAAGTTCAAAAAAGACAAGACTGTGATCCAAACACAGGGGGAAAAAACTTCACAACAGTAGAGCACCCAGCTGTTGAGGACCAGATAATATGATGACATTCATTATATATGCTTAGAATACAGTAACCTGAAGGAAGTAATTCAATTGTTAAAAATGAAGTGCTACATTACCTGATAGGTCTTCCAGTTTCCAGTGGCTGAGATCCATAGTCATCTTTCTTCAGAGTGGTGGGTGATGAAATAGAAAGGAAAAAGTAGGAGTGGTTACCTGATTCCTCCTACTGGGGACAAATTGAGAGGAATTGGGCCTCTGTATCTGGCTGTGCCATTGTTTGGGGACTAAACTGCTAAGAAGTAAACTGTGTGTCCTAGTTCATTCTCTGGTCTGCTCCTGGCAGGCTACTGAAATGTCCCCTACAGAGATCGGACTGTAATGTTACTAGCTGGATTTCTGACAGCACAGTTGTGGCTGTGCCCATAAGGAAAAGCATTGAGGCAGTCATTTCTCACACAGGTCACTTGAATAGCCTTTATAAGAAGCTTCTAGCACATGATTAAGGAAGAAGTAGCAGTACAATTGCTTCTTTATATTCAACATCAGTTTCCCAAACTAAGTAGTAAATACTTAAGACCCTACACACCATGAGCTAATCTTCCCTGGAGTAACACCCTCTGCTCCCTCAGAATAGTTCTGATTATTACTATTACATAAACACATAGGTGCACCAGGGATCGAAGGGTCATTGTTTCAAGGTGCAGTATATGGAGTGAGAGGGACCACCTGATGGTAAGAGATTTGTCCTAAATGGAAAGGTAGATGAAAAGAAGCCTTGCAGTATACTTGAATTATGTATTATCTCACTGGGCTTTGCTTCACAGGCCTTACTCTGAAATACAGCTTTCCCTTTGCCTCGCTTTAAAATTTGTAAAAAAATCCTTTTAGAAGAAATTAGGCAGAGGTTAATAGTAGCTTTACTTTGCAATCTGCTTATGCTTTACATAAGATAAAAGCCTGTCTGGCTAGGTTAGATGTCTACTTAGTTCTGTGCCACCTTTTATGAGCATAACAAGTAAGACTCAGTCCCAAAGAAGAGCAGGTCAACTGAATCCCAGTTAATCCATTTCTTTCAACTTACAGAAAGAGGGGGGGGAAAGAAATCAGTGCAGAATAGAATGACACTCAAATGGTCAAGTTGTCATGTAATTTCACAGAGTATAAACAGAGATAAGTTTAGCCTGTTCCTCCACAGTCTGTACTTTGGGATAAAGTACAGCCTTTTCTTATTCCAGAGGAGTTCATCTCATTGCTGGCCACAGTAGTGTTCACAGACAGCATGTGACAGATCTTCTAACAGCTACAAGGAACCCTTCAGCTCTTCAAGTGAGTGCAGCCAGCCATGACAGTCTATAGAGACGATTCCTGGGTGGTGGTGTTTTTTCCCCACAACCCTTCTTTCAACAGCTAGGAATACTTCCATGAATTTCAGACCTGCATTGTAGCTGAAAATGAGTCAAAAATGGTTTTTCCAGCATGCTGTTCTGCCTGCTACTGAGGTAAAACATCCTAATCCTCTGAGATTGAATGGGATGCCAAGCAAACACATCCATAGAGGTTTTAGTAACACAACTACCTCTATCAGAACTAGCCTGGGTCCATTGGCACAGCACCACATCATCTATGTATGTGTTTGCAGCCCAAAATATATTAGCTTGCATAGCTGCAAAACTGCATGACATAATCACACCTAGCTAGCTCCCTGCTTTCACTTCTGGTTCACGTTTGTTTTTCTTCCTTTTCAGATTTGTCTCTGATTTTAGAGGAGTATCTGCAGTTTTGTTTCCTACAGAGAAAATATTAGTTTGAGTTCTTCTCAGTCAAGAAAGATCCAAACTCTCACTGAGTCAAGGGCTTTCTACCCTAAATTCAACAGATTTCAAGTGAGATCCTAAACCTGCTGGTGTAATTTCTTTGTGCTTTAACCACACATATTACCTCCTTTTTAATGTTTCTTGGCACTTGGTAGCACTTGAGAAAAGTTCCTGTTTAATACTGTATATGCCTATCATTAATGTACCAATGACTGTCTTCTGTATCACTGAGGGTGCTGCGAAAGATGCCTGGAGACATCCCTCTCTGTTTTCATATTTCAAATTCTGTAAACAGAGTAAGTTTACAGTGTTTAGGGTGATCTTAGTTTGCATGACCTGGCTTATGTTCGAGATGATTTGAATTAGTTTTGAGAGTAAGCTATGTGTCAATTATCTTCTATAATCTAACCTGATTCCGATGCTTCCTTTTCATTAGCTGATGGTATGTCTAAAATGAAACAAACAGCAGCAATATCAGCAAGAGAAATTAACAAAAGATTTGTGCTTTAGAGACCTAGGCAGTAGGTTACTCTTACTTCTCTTGTCTTCTATATGCATATAGATTATTTTTTTCATCTCTCAGAATTTGTTCATTTTCATTTTATTGGCAATAGATGCTGTCATTACTGCCACACAGCAGAGCTCAGCAATTCTTCAAGTATGTTTTCCTGTATTGCATTTTCTCTCCCAAGATGGAAGTCAAATATGTTGGCAGAAATTTAGCAGAACCCGAGAGACACTTCTTCATGAAGAGACACAATGTGGCCAGGTAGTTTAGCAAAGGTGGTAGTCTAGATCTGGCTGAATTCAGTGCTCAGTGGGCACCAGGAACCACTGCCTTTCATTGAGGTTTCCGTAGGCACTGTAGTTCTCAGTTCGATGCTCATGATTCAATATTTGTCCATATTAGATGTTTGATATCTAAGTGTGGTGAGATGGCTATGGCTGGCAGCCAAACTCCTACCAGCTGCTTGCATACTTCCCCCACGTCAAGAGGAAGGGGAGAGAGAATAGGAAGAACAGGAATGAGAAGCTTTTATGTTGAGATGAAGATAGAGAGATCAGTTTCACTTACCATTGTGGGCAAAACAGGCTAGACTTGAGGAAAATTAATATACATATGTATTTAATTACTGATTTGGATATTGGAAAGCAAAAAGACAAAACACTAAAACTTGTAGAGAAAACACCTTTCCTTCAGGTTCAGCATTACTCATTCACTCCCAGCTCCTCTCTTCCCTCCTTGTTATCACCACAGGTTATAACAGGACTGATTGGCCCTTCAGTGAGGCAGCAAGGGGTGGGCTTATGGCCAGTACCTCACAGTCCCTCTGTGCTGCTCCCTCCTTATCACGCTCCTCCGCTCTGGTGCTCCACTCCAAGCTGTGGTGAATACTGCTTTTCCCAATCATTGATTTGGATTACAGGATTCAGTACTCTAAGCACCCAGTGCCTGCTGCTGGGTCAGGTCCCATAGAAGTGGTGGCATTGCACCCTGTGCTGTGTGCCACACACAGCAGTAGCATCAGGAGGAGACCTGAAGATGCCCAGTGAGCGGGGAGCCTGCACTGGCCCTTGTCTTGGTGTCCATGGTTGAGTATGGAGGTGCTCAGCACCTAATCATAGGATTAGGCTATCAAACCATTTATCTCAAAAGCAGTGCTGTGATGACAGCCCAAGTAATTAATTGCATTACTTTTAATAGACCCTTCAAATAGTGCCAAGTCAGTGACATCTGCTGTGGTGTGAAAATACGTTCAGGGATGAACATTTTTACTACGGTGATACCTCAAAAGGCAGGTCATAGCTAGATAGGTTTAGGATGGCCATGCAGGGGATAAAATGTTTTATAAGACTGTTAAGCTATCCTGCTTATTGCTCAGCCAGATAAATGACCATCCCTCATTTACTGGTGGATGATTTAATTAGGAACTACTTCTAAAAACATAAGAACTGTCTACCTAAGATGCACTCTGCACTTCTTGGAGAAGGCCTTGTTCTCCTCCACCTTATTTCTTTTTAGTATCAGTATTACTGTTGTTCATTATAGCATAGTTACCTTTGATACCAAATGGTGAATCAAATTCAGATGAGGCCTCATCCTCAGCTGATGCAAACAGTCTTTCCCCAGAGCTATTAAGAATACTGATTAACAGTAGCAGAGTATGTGGAGCTGGAGTTTTCATACAAGTGCAAATTCACTTGCTGCTCTGGTTCTTTTGGGGAAAAATGCAAAAGATATTATTAAAATAAGGTTTGTTTATTGACCTTCTCTAATTTCTGTGTTCATAAAATAATTTTGTTTATTATTAAGTCATCTTTAACTGAGACACATTGTGTTGCCTGAAACATTTTGTGCTGAATTTGAAGCTGGATCAGGGAATTCATTTCAGGGGATATGATCTCATAGTCACACTAACTATTCATCTCTGGAGATGGATAGATTTTGGCTGGTAGCTGCAACCCTGGAGAAAAGTGCATTGATGTATTTGAAGGAAATGGAACACTTTAAAGAATGATATTTACTCTTACGTTTTCATGCTTGTGTCAAGTCTTAGGGTGTCAATTAAAGGCCAGGCTTTTTCTGGTCTTAGTGTTTGTACCTGGCCCACATTCAGTGGATTTAATGTGGAAATAAATAGTGACCCTAACTTTATGATCCTGCTTCAGTGAATCTCAGGAGGACTGGAAGAAATGCAGCTTTCTAGGGTCTCTCTTCAAGCCTTCATGACTCTCTCTGCACCAAGAACTCTATGCTGCAGTGGTAGCACTAAGGTAGTGGAGCTGGCTTTATGTCTCAAGGTAGTGGACTTGTATGTCTAGGTTTTTTTCTGGAGCCAATCTGCAGCAAGTTCACTCTGTGTACACAGCAGTGGTGAATCACAGGTCCTGCACTGCTTCAGAAATGCCATGACAGGTGGAATTTTCTTATTAAAAACCACACCACATAGAAAATAGTGGAAAAGTTGAAAGCTTTGCCTGAAAGCAGCATGGAAGCAGGGAAGGATTGTTCAGTTGGTCTTTATTATCTCTGTGGCATGGAAATAGAAACCTGGCAACAGTGCTCCAGTGACTGGAAATCTCCAAGGTAATTTCAAAGATTTGCTGATAGTTTACATGGAAATTGGGCAAATAATTTTACAAAAGAGTACTTTGCAGTTAATTCCTCATCTCTGTATTCTCTTTCCTCAGTAAACAACAGTTTTATTGCCAAAATGTACTTATTTAGCTGCATTGTTTCTAGAATCTTCTTTACACATTGTGAGCCTAAATTTCAGAAATTTCCAAAGGATTCCTGATTTCCTCAGCTAAACCTACTGGAGTTCAGTATCTGAAAAAGGAGGCTTGCTTCTTCAAAGCAGCAAGTAACAAACCCAGCCTCCAGTGTTTCTGTCCAGAGCCCAAGTTAGGTCACATCAATCCTGATGCAGCTAAGCATTTATGTAGGTGAGTAGGCAATATCACTACTTTGATTCCTAGGGACTGTTCTCATGTTTAGAGTTTACCATGTCTAGCTGCTTTGCTGAGCTGCAGCTAATGTTCCAGAAGGCTGGGTGAAAGACACTGATGCTGATGGGCCAAACCACCCTATGTGCACATCTGTGTTCAGCATCCTGTCATGTGGTAAGCTGGACCCTTCAGAGGAACAGGGGTTCAGCCTTAATTCTGTTTTGTTTACCATAAATGAAGGAAGCAAACAAAAGTCTGGGAAATGGACTTGCTAGGAAACACAGGACATCCATAGGGATTAGGACTGAATGACTGAAGCCTTAGGCTGGACTTTTAGGTAGAAGTTCTGGAAAGAAAGAGTGAGGAGCAGTGTGAAGTTGGGAGATACAGAACCTGATGCTTTAGAAGCAATGGCTCCTGGGGTCTGCTATGGGGGGAGGAGGAGTTGCACAGCACTGTACCCAAAGAAGCTGATGCTGGTTTTCTTGCCAGGAAGGAGGAAAAGGGATGAAGGAAGGAAAATCTTAAGTTTGAAATTGAAGACTGAGTTCTTTTGTGTTGTGGTTTAGGCCCAGCTGGCAGCTGAGCCCCACGCAGTAACTCACATACTGCCTCCCCAGCAGGTTAGGATGGGAAGGACAATCAAGAGTGAAATGCCAAACCTTGTGGGCTGAGATAAGGAAAGTTTAATAGAACAGTATAGAGAATGGAGAAACAATAAGAGTAACAAGAAAAATAATGAAGTAATATATAAACAATTGATATAAAAGGCAACAGCTCACGGATGCCATACACCAAAAATTGCCATGGCCAAATACTGTCTCAACTGCCTGTGTCAGGCTTCCTCCATTATACAATGAGCATAATGTCAGTATGGTATTGAATACCCCATTGGCTGGTTCAGTTGTCTGTTTGAGTGTGGTCCCTCCCAGCTTCCTATGCAAAAGCTAATCCTATCATAGCCAAAGCCAGGACATTTTGTTATGCTTGGACTTCGCTTCTGGAAGCTGTAGATCAACAGGAAGTCACCTCAACTGGGTCATGACCCTGTGATGAGAGAATCTAATATGAATGAGTTTATGACTAAACCAAATAATTCCCTGCTTGAGGAAAATTTTGTTTCTATTCAGTGTAGTAGTAGTAGGCTATATTTTACTAAGTCCACTAGATGTAGCCACGTTGCTCTGCACTCACTGCCATGTGAGCAATCCCACCATGTAACATATCCAAAGTTATGATAAGCTAAGTGGGAACAAAAGTACTTTCAGGATGTGGTGAGGAAACAGCATTTAAAAAAACGTGAGCCACCTTGAAATTCTGATTCTCTGCTGAGGTGTTTTGCATGTTGCAAATCGCAACTAGAAGAACACTGGCAAGAAGGGCTGTGCCAGACACTGAATGTTAGTGTTCTCAGCTCACAGGTGCACTGTGAGTGGGAACTGCTGCCTGAGATTACAGGTTGAAATTAAATAAATACTAAAAAAAGAAAGAGAATTAAATCCCCTTTTCCATGAGCTTTCACCTGATACAAACTTCATCATGTGAGCCTAGTACTTCCTGGATATTGTAGTTGAAATGCTGCAATTATCCTTAGAACATATTAACAGTTGAAGGAGAACAAATGTGAGCCATCACATCTCTTGGGAGAAGACTTTTGGTGCATCTGTGAGAGGTTAGCAAGCCTTGGACTCTATAACAGCAAATGCCACAGAGTAGAGTGGTGAGAGGACTGTCTTCTTTGTCTTCTCACTGATTGTCCACAAGGTTAACTGAATATTATTAAAGACTTCTTAGTACTGGTCACTGATGTGTTAAACTTGACAAGTAGTTTCCCATCCTGGTTGTAGAAGACTGGAAGATACAGAGCTCTTCTGTGAGCTGCAGGCATGATTTCAGTGAAGTTTTCCATTTACTTTCACTTTGGCAGATGTGGGCCTATGGGCTGCTCTGTAACTTGTGTAACAGACCCAAGTACTACATTTTTTCCTGAAAAAGACCCACCTAATATCAAGTAGATCTTAGTTAAACTGCACAAATTTGGTTTTGTAAGGGCTTGTTTCAGTGCCCATTGGAATCCATAGAAACATTTCAACTGACTTTGGTGACTACTGATGAGATGAAGTAGGTTGTTTCATGGAAAACCTGGAGGAGAATGGTGGTGGTGCTATATTAAGACTGGGAACAAAAGCCATGACTCTCACTAGCATCAGTAAATGGGGGGAAAAGATTCTTTTTCTTAGCTTTCTTACAGGGAGATAATATAAAGGTTAGGATGAAAAGCCCTAGAGCAAAAAGAAGTATGAGAATGAGTCAGAGCTTTCAGCAGGACCTGACTCTGGCTGGGGTTTTCATCTTTGTGCACAAAATGCATACAGCATTCAGAACAACTAGTGAAATCAAGACTTACATGCAAAATAACTGAAGTGGGTGAATTTGGTATGTATGATGGCTTAATTTTTTGATCTGCAGAATTAAATGTGACAAACTTGCAAAGAAACAGTCATCCTTGTTTCAGTACTAAGTGCTCTGTGGGAGTTGCAGCACTAACTTATAGCCTGTGGATTTCAAGAGCCCTTTTTCAAGTGTGACAATGAGAGTTGCTGATAATGAGGTTAAACTTCACATGGAAACTAGGTGATTCAAGGAAGCTGAACTACAGTGCTGCTTTCTGCACCATGATTTGTGCCCTACTCAAAGGTCAGCTGGAATATGCAGACCTAGGAGAAAAGCAGCAAGTGAAAGGCAGAGGTTTTTTTGTTCTGATACAGAGCAGGAAAACAAAGTTTGCCCTTTTCACTTCAGTTTTTCCACAATGACACCGCTTTGGCAAGGAAGGTACATAGAAATCTGTTGGTTTTTATTGGTAACATGCAAAGTTTTATTGATAGTTTTTGCTCTACATCTTTCCAGAGCCACAGTGAAGTCAGAAAGCTCTGTAGAAGTGTAGGAATGTCCTGTGCAGAGACCTCTGTCATTTTATGGTTTTAGATATTGCATGACATAAAGATTATTTGCTGTACAAGAAGCAGTTTTCTGTTTGAATGTGTTTCAACAGCATGACAAAGATTTGAAAAAAATTACACCCAACTTTAATTGAAGAGGTAATTGCTGAGGAGAAAAGAATTGGAGTACTGCTTGTCTTGTGTGTTACCTACTTAGCTGGCACATCTCCAAAATCGGCTGACACAGAGATAAATCTGCATTTTTGAGAAAGCTGTAGGTAATCCAAATCATATACTTGGCTATGCACTCCCACTCCACTCAAATTCCTTTCTGAAGTGATGAACACACAAGGAACTTGAATACACTGTGGAGGAATAAACACTACAATAATTTAAAAGGAGTAAGAAAACCCACAAGCATGCTGAGCTGCTATTTTCCAACTTCTGAGTTAGATTACTTTTTTTTCTGAAGCTGTTGCACAGGTCTCCTCTCTTCCATTCCTTTCTCTGCCTATTGAAGAATGAAATGAGCCCTGGTGAAAAGAGAAGTCTATGGCTTTAAGTCATATTCTCTGGATTGAAGTGGGTCTTAATTTCTGCTTAAGCATTCTACCAACCATATTCCAAGCAAATTTCATTCATTTTTAAAAAATACAGTTTTACTTCTCCATTTGATGCATATTTAGATAATGTTCAGTCCCAACTACTGTTTAGCTCAGTGAAGAAAAGTTTTGTTTATCATTAACGCCCACAACTTAATCAGTGTTTGTGCATATATCATCTTTTATTTCCTCTTCAGCTTCATTTTAGCCCACCTGTATTAGATGTGTGGTTTTGCCAATTCCCTTGTTAAGTTCTTATTTTTCTACCAAGGCACTGCAGCGTTTGCAAAATGAAGTTGCCAGGCACAGTCTCATGGGCAACAAAAACTAATTCCCTGTCTTTCTATTAACCAGTATGATGCCTTTCAGACAGATCTTTAAGGGTTTTTTTCTAAATGTTTCCTTGAATAGCTTCTATAGGCAGTGAAGAAAGTCCTTGTTCATACCAAGATCAATTCTAAGAGAGGCAGAAAATTCCAGGTAAGTGTGGGAGGCTATCTGCCATCAGTGGGCCAAGGACACTCTCCTCAAAAGTACACAATCCCATACCAATACTCAGATATTGTTTCAGTTTATTCCTATTTGTCTAGTCCAGAAGCTACATCCCAACAGCTCAAGTGGAATGCATTTTATAGTCAAGACCCAAACTGAGAGAAACCAAAGGATCTCTTGTACAGGAAACGTGAAATGCTGCATGTTTGGTTCCCTATGTGTAAATAATTGTCTCTGTCACCCCAGTTGCATGATCCCTTGTATGTGATATAAATAGTACTTTTCAACAGAAGTGCTGAGACATTCACTCTCTAGGGAATGTAGGTAGGCAGGCCTCTAAGACCAACAGGAGGGATAATTGAGTAGCACAGGCAAAAGCTGGCTTTCAAAATTCACATTAACAGCCTTTTCATCTGCAGAAGCTTGGTGTTTTTTTGTTGAAGCAGGTTTTGAAACATTATTACAGTAAATGTAGGGCTCCAATAGTGGTGCTGAGCTGATAATCCTGAAAACCAAAGCTCTCAGCTTACCCCCAAAACCTAGCACAGGGCAAGCAGCAGAAGTGGATGCTTCTGCACCCTAGCCCTTCCTCCCCCACCCGAGGGGAGAGCATAGTTGTATCCCTGTTCCCAGCGGGTGTTTTGCCAGCTGAGCTGCTAGTAATGGAGTATTGACTCACTGCCACTCGAAATATCTCATATACTGATGTTGCCTGGAACCCAAAGTGTATTACCTATGCATTAATTGAAATGTAGCTTTCAGCAGCCCTTATAAACATGCTCAACTGTAGTGTGAAAACATTTGTTTCCAGTGGAGATCCTGATAACTACTGAGATTCAGGAGTGGTGACTGACCTTTGATCATCAGCTTTCAGCTTGGCTTGCTGCCTTACTGAGAAGGGGAAGGGAAAGTTCTTCCTTAGAAGAGCCAACTTCATGTCAGTATCTCCTGTTAACATTTAGTTTGTTTAGTGAAAAACATGCAGCTTTAAAGCTCTGTTTGTACTGAATTGTCTGGCTCCTTTTCCCAACAATACTTGCAGCTCAGAAGATATGTTTTACATCATATTTAAACTGCATGTAACTTCCATGTTGAGGGATGTTGCAAATGCTGCATTTCCAAGTTTGCCTGTCTCTTAGCTTTCCCCTCATTTTGCCTATAAAACTGCCCTGGGATTTTCTTAAAGGCTGCCAAATTCAACTTTACCTCTTCCCTGGAACCTCCTTAGCACTGCTGTTTAGGAACACAACCTCTTCTTGGATGCAACCCAAGTGTTTCTCCAGCTGTACTCCCCAAGGCCTGGAGAGGTAAGAGTGAGCAGCTCTGCAGGCTGCTGTATGCTTTTGCAGTTGTTGGACTTCTGAGAGAATCAGGGCTCTTGTGCTTGCAACTCCTTTGGGATTTGTTTATGTTCATCCTCCTCTGGTGCTTTTTCTGATGGTTTTTCATGACAGGAGGGTCAACAGATGCTTTTTCAAATCTAGGTTTTAGATTGCCATCTGCTAAATGACTTGGTTCCTCCTGTAATTTTGGAGTAATTCGTGCAATCTGAGCTTGACTCCATGCTTTTCTATGAAATTATTCTGATTTACCCTGATTATACAAACCCCCTTTAGCCTATGTCACTAGTAATGTGGTCCATTATTAGTGAGAACAATAGCAGATAAGATTCCACCACACCCAAAGACAAAACAAAAATGAACACTTACTAACACCTGCTAAGGCAAGTTTACAAAAGGAAATTGAGAAAGGGGAGCACAATATTTAAAAGAAATGTAAATTGAACACACAAAACAAACTCAACCTAGGATGAAAGCTAAATCTGTAATGGCAGTTGCCCAATTTGAACTGTGTTTTTTCATGGTGCACTTCACCATTACACTGTAGGTTAAACAGCCACAGTGTAAGGTCAATGGCTGATTCAGGAGTGTGCTAATTTCATACTATGCCATTGTTAATAGGCAAGATTTAATGGAAATTAATCTTGTTAGTATCTAGTCCCCTAAACAAATTTTAGATCATTTTGATCTACCTTGTTAGAAGATCAGTTCATTGTTTCTAGCAATGTTTTTGTTGGAAAATTAGTCTCATCTTTAAATACTGACAGAGATGCATACTGTTATTTCTGTTGGTGTTCTCCTTTTCTGCTCTAGTTTAATGTTCTCTGGTGTTTGACAAGGTCCATACAAGCACATGTGCAGAAAAGGGGGAAAGAGTAAATCTGTGAGTAGATTGAACTCAGTTCTGGGACAAGTTTAGAAACTTAACCGTTGTCCATTTTTTCAACTTTTTGCTATTGCCATTAATCTGTTTTGCTATAATCACAAGTTATTTTATATTTTGCCCAAGATGTGGATTTTTTGGGAAACTTGTGTTTATGTCTTCTCTCAATTCATCGTATGCTACTGTTATGGTTTCCTACAGAGTACCAAATTTTGATCTAGTGTGAACTGATACAATTCTATTGGCTTTAGCGCTGCTGCTTGGTTTTTATAGTANAGGAGACCCCAACTGATTTTCAGACTGTGCCTTATGGTAGCATACCTAAGGGATAATTTGCATTGTACTTAGGGAAAGAGGCTTGTAAAGGCCACCTGCCTAGAAATCTCACTGCCTTTGTGGTCCCCTGGATTTTGCAACCTACTTTGGTTGTGAGTGTTCCATTAACAATCTGCCTGAATGTGCATTAGGAAATGTTAGGGCAAGCACCTTCACTACATGCCTGTTCTTACCTCTGGAGGTTTGATGTGCCACAGCAATAGCGACCAAGCTATAAAGTCAGGAGGGTCTGATTCTCAAAAAAAGAAAATTGAAGGAAGACATTCAAATTCTGGATATGGATGCATGTATCAAATAGGACAGTATGCCTCTCAGAATATGAACAGCTTATTTGTATATTCTGGTGAATTCACACTGTAAATTTGAGCTTACACTAACACTACTCAGTAGCCCATGAGGTTCCTTTAATGGGCTGAAACCCAGCCATGTGCCATCCTTGTTGAAGTGGAGTTTCTGAGAAGAGGCCAGGGTCTGGCCTGCATTTTGATGACTTAAGTTATGGTGAGGCTCTGGACTGACAACCTCTTCTTTTTCAGCAGGTAAGCACATTTTGAAGGTCGGCAGCAAGAGACCATTTAATAAACCTCTGCTGGAATGAGCACCAACAGACAGTAAATTGCAAAGTGCAGTGTAACTGAATCTGATCTCTAGCTTTTACAGACTGTAGTAGTTGGAAATTGCCTTTCTTTTAAGTGTATGCCATTCCTAGGATGGCTCCTTCTCAAAACTGTAATCTAATCATTTTTAAAGACATAATAATCTGAAGTAAGAAATGGTATACAGTCCCCTTGGTACTGGAGGAGAATGGCAAAGCAGAGACTTTGGGATACTTCCTGCTGTGTCACTGGTATTAAACTAAGTCCTACACAGTAATTAACAGCCTAACAAATATAAACTCAGTCTTTGAAAAGCCACGGCCTGGAGCCCAAATATCAGTGCTCTGTTCCAGGTCAAAACAGATGACCTACAGAAGGGCTGAGTGGAAACAATCCTGGCTTGCATTTGGCAGCAGGACACAGCAAGTTGCTGCAAGCACCCCTCTGGCCAGCCCTCCAGGGCTGCTTCCAGCAGCTCCACGCTGTCCTGGCCATGCTCTTCACTCCTCTTTAGTCACAGCCTCTGTCTGAGCACTGTTATGCCCAATGGCTAAGCAGTTGTATGTATAGTGCAAGGGGTCCAATTTTTTTCTTCAGCCATGGAAACTCAATGTTTTCACTATTTTTTTTGTTCCTATTTTTCTAGGAGATATAAAGGGAAAGGTTTGAACTTAAGGAAACAAAGTAAAATATGTGGAGTCTAGACCTGAATGCTGTCGTGGTACACTTGCTGTTTAAGGTGCATGCACTTTCCCCTCCTGTGTCCCTTTACTGTCTCAGTACATTTTTTTCTTCTTTGACATACAATGACAAATACATTAGTTGCTTAGATATTGATTAAAGATAGTGCAGAAAGTCACAAACAGATTTGAGGCCTGGGATCTTCAGTGGAGAGCCTATTTAGTTTTATTGGGAAGAAGGTTAAGGGTTGATTTGCGTAGTACAAAATACTCTCTTAGTAAGAGTGTAGTGGTCACCAAAAATGATTGAATGGCTCAAGAGAATGTGTGGAGACTGGTGAAAGACATCTCAGATGGAACCTGAGGCTAAGCAAGCTCAAACTAGAAATGTGGTTTATACTGTGGAAGGGTGGTATATTGCTATGAAAAAAACCATAAGGAGTGATTGTTCATTTTGTCTTCTTTAAGGCAAGACTAAATAACTTTTCAGAAGACATTTTAGCCAGATATTTTCTTAAATAGTTGATTATTTAGTTCTGTATGGGATTACCGAGTTGAAATCAAAAGGATGGTGATACATAGAAGATTAGAAAAGGTGATTGTAATGGTCCATTCTTATCTTAAACTCTCTGAATCTGTAATAGACTAGTTTCCCACATACATGTGCCAGATGACTGGATACTGAAAACTAGGTCTAGGTCTAAGCCAATAGTCTTGAATTCTAGAAAATTCAGGATATGATGGAGGGTAGGAACTTCTTTGGACTTTTCCCCACATCTACCTACTTTTTGCATGAGGGAAAGAAACACTGGAAGTGATCTTAGACAATGCTGTAGGTAGAAGTTGGCTATCACTTCTTCCTTATTCTTAAAACAATTCTTTTGTTGTTATCCTTGCTGATGAGAAGAGGACATGCACACACTCCTCCTTTTGTTGTGCATAATGAGTAATAGGAAATAACCTGATCATCAGCTGCTTTGGAGGGTCATCATGGAACAGGCCAACTGTTCCAAAGGCTGAGTCTCTTTTGTAGTTTATGTAGTTCAAAGCTGCCATCCACCTGCTCTATCTGCCAGTCAAGATGATCATGTTCTCTACTTTCCATTTCATAGGCAGGGAAGCACATGAGAATTTGGACTGTGAGGACAATTATTACCTGCAACTTCATGCTGCCAAGATGTTGGTATGAGATGAGTTTAAGTTTCACATTTCTTACTCACTGAAACTATTTGGACTGTATATAGCATTTTGCTCAATGTTCTTCCTTCATGAAATCCATCTGCTGGTATCTTCTTACTTAAACATATTTTACATGCAAGTTCCCCAAACAGCCAAAGCTTCCACAACTCCCACCTTTTTAAGGGATACAGCTTGAGTAGCCATGTGTCCTGAGCAGTGGTGCTCAGAGGAGTGGGAATGTATTACTGCAGTCACAGGAAAGGAGATAGGATTAGGTGCATATTGCCCATTGCTTCCATTATTTCAGTTGGAGTTTGGCATGCAGACCTCTAGCAGTTGGGTGACTTATGTGAGGCATCTGAAATTAGAAACCACTTTTAATAAACCCTGTATAAATAACATTAGTATATAGGGGATTAAAGGAAGAGCACTGGAGGAATTTAAGGGCATGGGGTTGATTGTTCTCCTTATGACACTCCTTCAAACCTGTGACCAAATCCGACTGTTTGCCCTGCAGTATTACTCTCCTGTGCCAAGGCAGTTGTCTATTTTGGAAGAGGTAACAGTTTCACATATGTGCCATATTGTAAGAATGATTGATTTTCTTCAAGGAATCAATTTTAGTTATACCTAGGTAATTCTGCTAACTAATAAATATTTAGTGCTAACCTCTTTGTGGCTACTCAGAAATATCTGTACACAGAATCTGAAGGAGTCCCAATGGTTTTAACTTTTTTTTTTAATGCTGATGTAGGTGTTGGGATCCTCTGTTCTCTGGTAAAGGTAGAAGTGGCATTGTTCCTCTTTCTTGGACATGATGTGCTACCTGCACACTTCTACCTCTGAATTCACAGCCAGGCTACACCCAGAAGGTGCTGACCTAAATGGTTTAGTTTTGTGTTTTGATGGTTCCCTCTGGTCACATAAAATAGATACCATTTGAAAGTGTTTTTCTTGATCAATTTTTCTATCAGCTGGTTAGGCCATAAAGTTGTGCTCAATGCACTTGATAGAGCATACCCTTTCAAGCAACTTTTGTGTTAAGAACCTTAAACCAGCTCTGTTTACAAAATGTTGGATGAACATGTTCTGTGCTGCTCCTGTGGTAGTGCAGTGTTGTGGTATTTCTACAGAAAGGCTTACTGCAAGCAGATTGGACCCGAGAAGTGGTTAGCAATGTGTGGAACACAACTCAGGGGCTCTACTGGGAATTCCTCTGTGAATCTGTTATGTGATCCTGAGGAAGTCACGTTGCCTGTCCATTCCTGCTTCTTCCCAGTGTCTCATCTGCTGACAGTACTCTACTTAACATGTTTCCTTTGAAAAGTAGGAAATATAGTATTTCAGGGTCCAGAACTGTAATTTTTTTTACTTCATTCATGGATAAGATAAAAACATATAAAGAAGAATTTGATCTCCACCTGTAGGTATCACACATCCTGAAATAGACTTACAAAGGTATTATCTCCTGCATAAACAAGCCATATAACCTCATGAGGGTATTTGCTCAGCAGTGTGGTTTTTAAAATCCAGCTCACTGTGTGCAGGCATTGTGTTAAATATGTCTTGCTCGAAAGTATTGAGCACATTCAAGTAGACAAAAATTCCTATGAGCATATAAAATATTGTATCTTACAGAAAAAAAAGATAGAAAAACAAAACAAAACAAAAAACTACAAGCTCTCATATTCGATGTTGATACCACACACTGAAGTATTTCTTAGTCAGCCACTGACCATCAATTCTGCTTATCAAGTTAATTTAAAAGGACTGTTTATTTATACCTTCCATTTGTCTGCGTGGTAGGAGGTTAATAGTTTCATTTTGACTGACTACACCATACACCTTGTGCTGCAAAGCAGTAATTGTTTGAGTTAATAAAATTTCTCTCAAAAAATTCCAAGTGCCATTTTAAAAATCACATGTTGAATGATTTTAAAAATGCAAAAGTTTTCTTTTCCTCAAGTCCAATTACAGAAACTGTTTACCTGCTTAGATCTTGCCAAAACCAATCTTTCCTAATAGTATAAATTCTGCTCTGTATCTATACGAACACACATTTATATATTTACATAGAGTGTTAATGCAAAACCCCATCTTCATGATATAATGTGACATGAAATGTGTTCCCCAGCATACAGGTATGACAGTAGGCTGTGCAGTGGAGTCAATGCATTGAGAGTTGCCTTAGCTTTCCCTGTAAATATGAGGTGACAAGCACTATATATCTGTATCTAGATAATCTATGCAGGCTGTATCACAGAAAGGACAGAGAGCTTCAACTATAAAATGTATTTTACAGAGATTTCCATGGGGAAGGAAGACTCTAAATAGCTTAGTAGCTCTGGAATCAAATACATTCTGAGACTTTTTTCAAACAGTGCTGTACTTGCTTCCTTTTCAAAATGTAGCTGGATGATGCCTGTGCCCTTCTTTCAAACAAACAACTACTCTGTTGAGCATTGCTGACCATCTGGATGAGATCCAAAAGCAGAGCTCCCACTTTGCTAGGCTCTGCCATGCCACAGCCAGTGATGGATTCTTCTGGCTGTGATATCTTCTGTCTTCTGATCAATGCCACTCCACTAAGCAAAAAGAAATACAATATTCATAAGGAGCAAGAAAGAAAGCAAGGAGCTATATCTGTTTTTCTCAATGATGCTAGCATGCAAGTAGCAATGTAGACACCTGGATTTTTGTCCCCACTCTCCCTTTTAGTAGGCTACACATGACCCAATATCTAACAGAGAAAAGGAAATCTCTTTTCAGATATCAGATCCCATATTTAGAAATTAGCAGCAAGTCCTATTTCTGTGCCAAGCAGCTCCTGGCTAGCTTAAGAAGCTATCTCACTACTCCCACCTGTGGATACTGTATTATGAAACTAGGTACATATTTCTTTAATAGTGTCTTAAAATGAAAAAGCAATTTGCTAGATCTCCTAAGAAGATTTTGATAGGTCAAATGTAATTTTCCATGTAGGATTTGGCCAAGACATATAAACTACTGTCTGCAAAGTAGTGAAAGCTCTGGGGTTTTAAAATGACCATTAAGTAGTGTCTATAAAACTCTATTTTTGTCCTGGATACGTATCTGCACATGCTGCTGCTATCTTTTAGCAGCACTGTTAAGCATTGTCTCAGAAATTTTACTGTTGCATCACCTCAACTCAGCTGCAAGTGCAGATTAAACAAGAAGGAAATCAAAGCTTCCTCTGTGTTTTCTGTAGCTCATATACTGTAAGTATTACAAGGATAAAATGAAGGAGGGGGAGGAGGACAGGAGGATGTCAGCAGTAAGTATAGCTGTAAGCCTATTTTCTTTGTGCATTTTGATAGAGATTTCCTGCTACACTGAAGCCTGTATGTGGCTTAGTAACAGCCTCCTCTGTGTTGCCCTGGCCACGACTCATCATTTGCTGCAAATGTAGTACTAAAGGCTGGACCCTGCTTCATTACACAGCATCTTAACCTTGCTTTGCCCTTCTACCCAACAACAGCTGCTTTGTTTCCTTTCACTAACACTCAGACATCACAAATTCCTTTTCTCTAAAGCCATTAAAACAGAACCATCACCACCCCAAGTGGTTTCAAAACTAACTGATTTAGATGCTGGAGTCTGCTGCAAGGCCAAAAATAACTCCCCATTTCTTTCTCCTTCATTGGTGAAAGTAGGAGAGAAAGTGGCCAATGACAGAGACACAAATTCCCTGTAGGCATTGGAGACAAATCTATTTCATAGCAGAAAAAAAAAAAATAATGCTCTTGAGAAATGTTTCTTTGCTCAGGCCAATAGATACAGAACTGCTGCATGCAATTCTGCTGAAGTGATGCTATCATTTGAATGGCTCACGAACTACATAAAATGCATTACATAATTGTATTTTTAAAACTGTCCCCAGCTGTGCTGATGCACATAAAAGCTGTGTTTACAATGGACTCTGCACATGTAATTATTTTGTGGCACTAGCTCTGTGCTTTTCCTTGATGGATGCTCCACGGTGCATAAAATTGTAGCTTTTATCAGAGATTCTTGAATATATTCTTTGGCTGTTTCAGCTTTAAATACTCTGTTGTCCTCGCATGGGTGACCAGGACTGATGCCTGGAAGCACTAAATTATAGCATCTGCGGGAACACCTTGAAGTCCTCTGGGAGCAGCAGAGGGAGGAACATGTGTCAAAATCGAGGTGCCTGGGTCATGGGAAGCCCTGAGCAGCAGAGCTGGCTGCTCCTCCAGGAAAGGTTTGCTGTGCTGCTTCCTGGGATGGAGCAATGGCTCCACTCCTATTTTGCCTGCACATGTTCATCCTGGCCTAATTAACACTGCACTGACTTGGCTGCTTTGCAGCACAGGGAGATGAGGCAGTGTCTTGTGTTTGTGGGAGTGTGGGAGCAAAGGATCTGGAGGCTGGCAGTGCAGTCAAACAGAACGTGGCCCAGACTGCCAGGATGAAAGAGCAGCTTTGATTTATCTTCTATTCTGTTTGTACACAGCAAGCAAGCTCCCAGCATTTCATTGTGAGCTCTCCCTTGTCTGTTCTTCATCCAGTTGTGGAATACCTAACATTTCTTTGTGCTAGTGCACCAGCTGTTGTGGAGGACCCAGCAAAGAGGACAGTGGGATATTTATCTTAGATCTGTTCCAGTATTCTTGAGTATTAATGTCACTGTGAAAACCTAGATGCTGGGAGGACTGGTACATGACACAGTCCAAGAGTTTTGCCTGCCAAGCAATAACACTTGGAAATATATAGACAAAAAGTAATACAATATCCTGAACAACAGCTTCAAAATGATGGAAAAGCAGCATCATGGGTAACTACCTTTGTTTTGTTTGTTTATCTTAACTATTGCTGCAAAGAGCAGGCAGACTTCTATTGTCAATAAGTAAAATAATTTGGCATTTTACTTCTCATCACTGGCTAGCCTTAGATATGAAATTCCAAAAAGGAAATGCTGATTTTGTTGTGAGCCAATTTTTAATGGCAGGTAAGTCAGGTCTGCTTTCCGGCAGTAGATAGCTTGAATTTCTTTGTTACCATTCCTTGTCCTTTTCAGTCCTGTGTTTAGTCATGGAAGCTGGAAGCCTAGGCTTTCCAAAGGACAGTTGCACATTGTAAAGTCGTAATTGGTCTAATGCCAATAGTGACCAAATAATTCCACAGCAAATAGCTTGACTGTTGGTAAACCAAGTTTTCCTTCCTCACATTAATATAGCCTTCTCCCATCATGGAAACTGTTCAGCTATGGGTATCCTTAGCAATCTCTGTGCTTGGCATGTGAAATTTACATACCAGCTTCTAGATTTTTACACATTTTGCACCAAAGGGTCAAGGAATGGAAGAACAGTCTTTGGAGTTGAAAAAATGTGGAACTGCAAAACTTTAAGTTCATTTTATGTTCATTTACATAGTCTGCCTTTCAGCTAAACACCATCCCTGCATGTTTACTGGTACTTGAAAAGTCTTGGGATAACCTGTACAGAAGCTGAACCACCATAGAGATGCTGCTTCAGAAAAGCAAGCAAAGACACCAGAAGCAGTGCAGGAGAAACACTTCTGGAGTAAACACCCCCTTGTACACTTTGTATACAAACACATATACATGTCCATCCTGTTTCTGGATCACAAGGTGTTGTTATTTTATTAATGTGGCTTGTATATATGAAAAAAGACACATTTTTCACTGGGTAAAACATATTTCTTGCTCAAGTATATGAATATTACTTTCTAGAAGTGCCCATTTCCTTCTGCTGCCTTACTCTAGAGACCCCTGCTGAGAGTCTGTCAACCATCTAGGCCAAAATATGTTTTTTCAAATACATGAACATCTCATACAAATTGGCATAATTCCATGTGCTTTGATAGAGCTACAACTTAACGCCAGTGGAGGATCTAACTCATTGGTATTTTATGTAACATAGATGAACCCCAAAATTTGTGAGCAGAGAAAAAACATTTCAAGGTATAACATGCTTGCATCATTATTCTTCTACATTAGTTTCAGTCTCTTGCTGCAGCTGCTCGTGCAAGCCTTAAATGTCTATCTCTGCAGTACATGGAGATAAGAGTTGCTTCTCTTCTGCAAAATGGTAGTGTTGTGTATGGACAAGAGGAAGAATCCACACTGAACTTAGTACAAATTTTGCAGTACAAGAGAAACAAAACAGTCCTCTTAAGACTACTATTTGAACCCTGACCTTTGCCTTTTTATGTCCTTAAGTCACCAGAAACTTCTGTTTGCATCAGGAAAATAATGCTTTGAGAAGTCAAAGATCAGAGAAAATGGTATAGGGGTTGAGGTGTCATCTTTCTTGCAGTCTCTTTTAGAAATGTCCAATAAAGCCAGGAGGAAAGTAGTACTTATTTTACAGATTTTTGCAGATTTTGGAGCACTATAATTCCATTCTTGCTATGTTATTATCTGTGAGAAGCTTTTTCTTCTTTAATTCCATAAAGCTCTATCACTATATTATCTGAGCAGATAAGTACTCAGATTATATAAGTTGAATATAATAGGACGTCTGTAAAAGTACATGTACATTGCTGCTTACAGCCTTGGAAATGTCTACATTGCTCTTCTGCAGTGACTCAGCTGAAGATCTCCCATATGATCTGGAAGAATGCATAGTGGAATGGGATTTCTATCCTTTGAAGCAGCATAGTATGGTCCTGAGATATGAACTCAGCTGCAGCCTTGCTCTCCTCCCATGTCCCCTGGACTTCTCTGGGCAATCTTTAACTGCTGATCAGAGGAGGCCACAAAGATGATTAAAGGATTGGAGAACCTTCCCTATGAAGATAGGCTGAGAGTTGGGGTTATTCAGCCTGGAAAAGAGAAGGCTTCGAGGGGATCTTATAGCAGCTTTCCAGTACATAAAAGGGGATTATAAGATAGAAGGGGAGAAACTTTTTAGATGGTCAGATTGTAATAGGACAAGGGGGAATGGTTATAAACTGAAGGAGGGGAAATTTAGATTGGAGATTAAGAAGAAGTTCTTTACCCAGAGGCTGATTAGGCACTGGCACAGGTTGCCCAGAGAGGCTGTGGATGCCTCATCCCTGACAGTGTTCAGGGCCAGGCTGGATGTGGCCCTGGGCAACTTGGTCTAGTGATTGGCATCCCTGCCCATGGCAGGGGGGTTGGAACTAGATGATCTTTAAGGTCCCTTCCAACCTGGCCATTCTATGATTCTATGATCAGTAGATGCTCACTGTAGTTCCTGTCATGCGTTCCAGCTCTGTCCTTCTAGGAATGTTTATCTTATGGTTTTGAAGCAATCTACCTTTTGATTTGCACAGCAGGAGAATTTGCCTGTTGTACCACACAGCAACCTTAATATGTACTTTCACAGTTTGTTTCTTCTAGAGGATATTTTTGGTCATAAGTGATGTTTTAAGCATAATTCTACCAGAACTATTTTTGATATGTATATCTGCACAGTGCATTACTAACCATGTGGCTAAGCAGAGTACATGCAGCTGCATGGCAAGGTTTACTGCCCAGCAGGAATGAGAAGCATGTATTTTGAATAGATGTGTATTGAGAAAAAAGTATCCAACTTCAAACGTACAGGCTCAGGCACTTTAGTTCTTTTCTTGTTTCTCCTTTGGTTTTGAATGAGGTTCAGCATCATCTCGCTTGGAATCTCACTGCAATAATGTGGGCTCAGAGCAGCTGCTTTTACTTAGCCTTGCTGATGACAGTCAGGAGATAAAATGCAGAAGAGTAAATTCTGCCTGGCTGCTACAAGTTGCATTACACAACCACTGGTAGGTCTCTGAGTAGTGTTGCTGATAGCTAGATTTTATCTTGGTAGGGGCAAGAGCTCATGAAACACGATGGCTCAAGGAACAACTAACAAAAGCTATGTGATGAAACTTCTAAGCCATATCAACTCTGACTGAAAATTATCACAAGGGGATTATTTGACAGTCTAGGGTGAGTGGGCAGGTGCCCTGAGTCCAGCTTGTAGTAGAGATGCATCTTCAATGTAAAATCCACAAACTCAGTTTGTATCAATTAACGTCATTGGGGAAAACCACAAATGGTTATGTGGTATGGTGGTGAACTATGCTGTTACCCCTCAAGTGGCTTCTCTGATGTAGAGTTGGCCCAGTTATTGAGGCAGAGGATATTGTAATTTCTTTGTGTTTTTCTCTCTTGTAGATAAATCATTCCTGTCAGATGTATACACACAGCTGTGTTTTGTATGATCACACAGAAATGCAGACTGCAGTTCTCTCAGAAACAGGCCCAGCTACTCAGCTGGGACTATATTATCAACAGAAGCATCATAATATTTAGGTGGGCCTCCTATGCAAATGTTATGGGGAGTCCCTCTGCATGACCCTAATGATTTACAAAGCTTTAAGGGTTTCTTTGCTTTTCTTGTAACACGAGTAGCTCCTGTACATTCCCAAATCATTAGTTATGCACTTAAGTCAATGTGGAGGTTTCAACTAGGGTATTGACTTAGTAGCACTCAGTAGAATTACCTACTGCCTTCTAACGCCAATGATCACATCCTGCTTTGCGTAAAGCAATGTTCGGTTTCCCTGTTTCTGCCATAAAGCATTATTTACCCTGAAGAACAGCAAACTCCACCTTTTGGGTAGAGTTGCAAGTGAGGCAAGATGTGCTCAAGGTGCTGGGGGTACATAGGGGACATTTGCCAGTTTTGCTCTGGGCAGTGAGGAGACAAGGTGGGAAACAGGGAAGTCATAAGTTTAGTCTTGGCACCAATGACAATTTTCTGTGTGGCCTTTTGTAAGCTCTTTCACGTTTCCACCTCATTTTGCCCAGACCTAAAATGGAGTTCAAAATTATCACTTCTCTAACACCTCCCCCTACTCACACACACACAGAGTTGTGAGAAGGTTTTATGTTTATCTCAGAGGCTTTGAATGGTACCATAGAACTGGGGAATGTATATGGACATTCAGCTATTTTTTGTAGAGAATGAGCTTTACAAAATCATCAGTAAGGAAAAGGCATTTGTATTAATCATAAATTTGGGGTTTAATAGAATATGTGGTTAACAAACCTGCAAAACAAGCTTTGTTTCATTGGCATAAGCTCCTTTATAGTTCTGTTTGTGAATGTACAAGTGAAAGATCAGTCTTTTTAAATGAGTCACAGGACTGGATGAACAAAAATATTTGATGGTAACATATAGCAGCACAACAATTACTCCTTTCATTCTGACAAGCATGGTAATCAGAATAGCAAGTTAGAGCTAGGTCTGGGCTGGTAGTTTCTATCCATGTATCAGGGATTTTAGATCTGCTTGCAAGACAGTGAAACAGAACTGAAATGTCATAACAATAAAAAGACAACACTAGATCAAACAACAAAATCAAGCATGTCTGTTAGGATGCACTTATGAAGCCTCTCCTTGTCAGCGAGTCCATGCAGTATTCTCACACAGTGCAGCCTTGTCTGGCAGTTTTCTGTACCTTTATCCAGAGGAGACTCCTTCCCACCCTGCTTGCTGCATTGCACCACTGATTTAGTGAAGACATCATCCTCATAAGGATGCTCTTCTAACTCACCTCTGAAATCCGCTTGCTTTTCTCCTCTGACAATTAGGTTTAAATGTGCTGCAGCAAAGTACTCATCCTTAGCAGTCGTATGGCTTTTAAAGTGATAAACTGCATTAGCAAATTCCTTATTAGATAATCTATCAAATGAGGTCATACATAATTTTAGCAGTCTCATCTTGATTTATAGTGTGATCGCAGCAAATTATGCATACACAAACCAGCATGCTGGCTGTCAAAGTCAGGTATTTTTACTCTGCTAAAAAAGCTGTTTCCAGGCCAGCCCAGTGGCCTACTGATAGCACCCTTCATTGCCACCACTTGCCCAGTTTCCATGACAGACCTCAAGCTCACCCCTCACCTCTTACCAGGACTGACGAGAGCTCAGGGCAGTAGTCTCATCCTTGCTTCGTACCTCCTAGCAATAATCCTTAATGGTCTTTACTCTGATAGGTTTTCCACGCTTCCCTTCAGTAGGGGCATAGGCTTGCTAAAAGGGTGAGCTTAGGTATAGGGAAACAGGGTGTGCAGATCTGTTCCCTGTTTCCCTTCTGTGTTCCCCAGGGAATAAAAAGCTAGTAGGAGTGAATCATCAGGCAGTGTGGCGCAGGACTGTAACAGAGTCTGCTTTCCAGTCCAGACTGCATAGGCTGGTAAATGTTTTGTTGCCTGCACCCACAGGCACTGGAGAAGGCAGTGCTCCATCTCCTACGGCCATCTGCATTGGGAAGCCAGGCCACCTGCCTCGCTACAAGCAGAGGTGATGAAATTCAGGGAAAATGGGAGGGAGCTTCAGGAACAAATGCTGTTTCTCAACTGCACTTTGCTACCACTGTTGCATCTCTGCTCGATGCACCCCATGTCTGGCCCCCGCACAGCGATTAAATTGCTCCTGCAATCCAGAAGGGACATGATTCCTATCTCCACGCTTCAAAATTCTGCAAACTACATTTCATCCATGGAGATTTATCTGTAACTACCATAGGGGAGAGCTGCAATAGATTAGTCTTGCCTTTCTCTTCACTTGTTCTCACCTCACATTGGTATTGCTAGGGTTTAAGCTGCACAAAGTGGTGAGACTACATATCATCTGCATGTCTCTGAGTAAGTTATGTCTCTCCCACTGGACTTATAGCCAAGCTCTGTCCACAAAGGACAAATAGAACAAGATGTTCCCCAGCCTTCAAAGTACTTGCCCCTAAGCAATAAAATAAAAACTAAATGAAAATCTGAATAAAGATTTCCCCAGAAGAGGTAAGATTATAGAGGCCTAACTATTGCTGCAGGAAAACTTTCTGAAATGCTTAATAAAAAGGCCTCCACCCTGTCTTTGCAAGAATATTCCTAGGGTGAGAGACTAGAAGAAATCAAAGTTGTTTATCAAAATGAGTAAGCAGAGGGCATGCTTGCAATGGATGGCACTGCTGTTTCTCATAGTAATGTTGCCTAATCCTTCTGAATGAGTTTTTCATGCATATATATATATATATATATATGTATGCATGTCTATCATGAGCAAAATCTATTGTATTCTCAGCTGACAAGCTGTGTGTGGCAGATTGCAGCAGGGCATGGGGAAAGAAATTCATGACCCAGACTAAGAGTAGAGTATAGGACTTCACTCCAGAGCCTCTCAGTGGAAATGGCACAGCACCCCATGAAATAGCAACTCCTCCTCATGCTGGTACCAATACTGGTCTGGGGTTCCTCTTCTCTCCTCTCCTTTTACCCCTGCCAGGGGTAGCTGAAGATGCAGCAAAGAGGATGATAAGAAGGAGCTTGTTTCTTCAGGGCAAAAATAGGGGGTCAAATTTAGGTGAGAGAAGGAGCACCTGCATTGTGCCAGTCCCACAGTGAGGCCATGCCACAGGACAGAGAGGGTTAAGTGGGCAGAGCTGGCAAGCATGGTTAGCAAGGGGTGAAATGCTCCCATATGTGCTGAAGGTGTGTGTTGCAGGAGGGTGGGTGGCTCTGCAGACCCCATAGCACTGTCATGCAGATGGCAGCCTCTCACCTGGGTCTGCACTGCAAGAGTGAATTCCTCAGCAGCCACTGAGCCCCCTGACGAAATCCATAGCTGGAAGCAGGGCTGAAAGTGTCCGTCAGTGCAGTGTGCACCGGGTTTCCCTGCCTGGCCCCCTTACTTCTCTGTTCCCCAGACAGAAAACCCCAGGTGGGCTAGGGAGGGAGCACAGCCCCGTCTTCCCACTTTGTCTCCATGGGAACCCCTAGGGGACCAGTGTGCCACTCCCTCAGGCTCCATGGGGTGATGGGGACCCCCCAGCAGCGAGCAGCCCCGGGTTGGCCGCTCCTCCTCCTCTAGACCTGCCTCTGCAGAGGTGTTTGCAGCCATTGGCACGGGCACTGCAGAGCCGGTTGCCTGGCAGCAAAAATGCGTCCTCTTCCCCATGACAAACATCATCTCCATCGACCCAGACCACCTCCCGTTTCAAATGTCTGCCCAAGCTGGAGAGCCCAGCGAGGGAAAATGCAGCTCATCAAAACGAGCCCAGCAAGCTCCAGTTCATTATTTAGGTGATGCAGGGACCCCTGCACTAAGCGGCTGCCTCACGGGTGAATTTATCCAGCACTGTGAGCAAAATGCTGTCGTGCTCTGCAATTCATCCAGGATTAGTGCTAAGCGAACAACCCTCCTTAAAGAAACACATCCTAATTAAGTTGCACGAATATTTAGCTTTCTGCAAAACTGAAAAGTAATTGTGAAGCTAAGCCCAAGGTCTTTTGCATCTGGGTCTTCTGCTCCTGCTGAAAACACCCTAATGTACTTGATGTGCCAAAAGAAGACAAAGCATTCTATTGGAGAGCAGAGTTGCTCCTAGTCTCTGTGGCTTAGAAAGTGTGCACAGTGTTTTTATCTGCTCCCAGCTTGGCACTCAGCCTCCAAGCATGCTGCTGCATCCAGCCACTGGGCTGTAGTAACTCAGAGGCTGAATATCGCAGTGATCACAGGGTTATGAATTTGAGAGACATAAAGATTACCAGCTAAAGAGATATCCATCTTTCTTAAAAGAGAGAAACCCGTTATGATTCAGGCACATTACCCACCATCAGTGTACTGAAGAAAACTGTCTTCTGCAGAGAAGTGGAGGACAGATGGATGCCTGATGAGTGCAGCAAGGGCAAGGACACAAGCTGGGAATGGAAGGGGAAGGCTAACTACATGCAACCACAGAGCAGTTGTGGTCAGCATGCCATGGTGCCAGTCCTGTGCAGGGAACACATGGGGGAAGGGCCTAGTGGGCTCTTCCCGGGGGCTGTGGTATACTGCAGGGATGTGGATTTGGGCTGCTCAGCCTCTGGGATAAACTGGGTTTGATGGAAATACAAATGGGGTGCTCAGCTGCTCTGAGCTCCAAACCACCACAGCTGACTGCTGTACTGCAAGGTAGGGTGGGTATTTCTGTGCCAGGGTGTAGTCACATGTATAGACATAATATGAGACCCTTTGTTCTTGTCTACAGGAAGGCTGAAATCAGCATGGCCTATCAGTTGTTTTCTCAGTCTACTGTGAAACAGATTTGTCCCAGGGAGACTCAAGCTACATAAAAGCAGGCAGATTAGGTGCCAAGGCAGCTGTCTTCTGACTGTGACTGCTTGACATGATGTGGGAATAAGCATCATTCTAGTGAGGAACTGCAGCTCCTCAACAACATCAGCACTCCCCACCAAGGGTGATGGCTCAAGGGAGCCAAAGCCAGGGCAAAAGGTAAGGAGCACAGACCAGTCACAGGGAGCTGGACAGCAGAGGAGGGTAGCAGCTTGTCCATTTTCATGTGAAGAAAGAAATCCCTGATGGGTGCTTCTTCAGAAGAGCTGTGGTACAGCAGGCAGGGGTATAGCTGTTCAGGCTGGGAGGATGGTGAGGAAGAAGGGCTGCTATTTAATTGCTAGCCCTGGTACTATCAGCAAATATGAAGATGAGCTGTTGCTGGTGTGGAAGGTAGCAGATGGACTAATTGTGAGATTCGCCCTTGCAAGACAGTAAAATGATATACTGTTTTAACATTTTTGCCTAGAGCTGAATGCTAGCCTCAGATGCTACCAAGATAAGATACACTGTACAGAGGCAAATTTTGCCAGAAATTTGCTCTAGTGATAATCAAGAGAAAACTGTGCTTGAAAGTGACATTTAAAAAACAATTATTATGGCCCATTGCTGTTAGTCACACATCCCAAAAGCTGATTTGGCTAACAGAGCTTTCCAAAGCATCTTATGCTCAACATGTCATCTGGAAATTATGCCATCATTGTGTCAGTATGTCTCACCTTGTAAACCGCCAGGACAATGTCTACATACACACACCATTTTCCCCCTCTTCTTGGGATAAAATTACTCTCTCTGTCTCATGATTTTTCTCATGCTGCTTCAGCTGGTTTCATGTAGAGTCTTGGTTCAGCCATTTGTTAGAGAGCACAGGCCTCACTTTCTTAGAGACAGCTATGAAGCATCACCATCTCATCTCTCTTGATGAAAAGCCCCAGGCAGCACTACCACTGCAAAGGTCCAAGGTGCTCTTGCAGCTCAGTGCTCTGCAAAACTCCAGGCCTGTGGGCAGAGACAGTAGAGCTTGCCTGCGTCATGCTAATATCAGGTGCTTGAAACTTTATATTGAAGGTGCAGGGTTGTTACTGGTGAGTTGTTATGGCAGGTGCATTTTGTCAGATCCAGCTCTGAACTAACAACAGGGAGAGGGCAGTGCCTCTCTCAGCTGGCTCTGGTAAGGACTTAAGTTGGGAGAAAACTTGGACTAACCTGTAAATCTGTTTATTATTTCTTATCAGTAAGTGCAAAACCCAGGGTGATTATCAGCTTGAGCTAGAATCAAGTGAATGGTTTTCTTCTTCTTTTTTTTTTTTCTTTGATTTTTTTGCAGGGTGTATCACATACTCTCTCTTTCTTCATCATGTTTGTTGGAGTTTTTTTGGTAATAAAAGGGCTTTAATGGGTTACCTATAAGCTTTATCTATTAGAAGGTATCAAATCTTCTTTTAGAAAAAAACTACCTTTCTCTTACTGTTCGTCTTCAAAAGACTCTTACACATGCAGCAGGTATTTATGCTGCAGCAGTCTGTACTCCTTCCCCTCCTCTTGTCTTCTTCACCCCACTTTGCTGAGAAGTGTCCTTCCAAAATTCCCACAGCTGTGACATACCAACCCACCTCCCTCAAATCCCACTGATTTCATGTTTCTCTCAGCCTCCAATTAAATCTGCCTTTCTTGCCCATCAGGGCCCTCTGTAATGTTAGTTTGCCTTTGATCTCATTCCTCTAACTCCTTCTGCTGCCTGTACTGCCCTAGTCATCTCTCCTTTCTGCTCATTTTACCTTGTTCTTGGATGGTTCAGTCTTGCTTTTTTTCTTTGTGCTCCTGACACTTCAATCCATTTCCTATTAGCCAATCATTCTCCCTCTTCTGTCAACTTCACCTTCAATCCCTATCTTCCTTGCTAGCGCTAACACCTCACATGCACTCATGCAGAGTCACTTGAGCTGTTGTCCCATGTGATTTTCCTGGAGTGCCTGTTCTTCACACCAGGAATTTGTGGTTCTTCTACAATACACACCCAACAGATACAAATACACAAGAGCCTTTTGAAGAGCAGCAGTTGCTGGTAAGTACCATTCATTATTAATCCTGTTGCTTACACAATACATGAAAAACCTTAAACTATCTCTAGTTGGGTAATAAGAGGAATCTTTTCTGTGTAGGTGTGAAGGCACACTTTGAACTCTAGATATGAAAATGCATTAAAATGCATGTTATTTAAACTTCCTATAGGCAGCAAAGCCATTTGAGGAACATAAATAAGCAGCAAGCTATTAAAGAGGGTTTGGGTCTCACTTCTCTGTATTGCCTTGCATTACCATGTCATCACTGGCTGTGTTCAAGTTGCCTTTAACATCTTCACATTTCTGCACATGACAAACAATAGAGATGAGCCCCAATACAGCAGAGGAAATATAGCAGCAAGTGTCTCATGTCCATTTCTCAACTGTCATCAAATAGCTTTTATTCATGGCATAGCGCAAGTGTCAGCCAACTGGCAAAGACAACCTATCTTACAAATGTTGGGGATTATTCATGTCAACAGACACAAGAGAGCTTTTCTTAGTGGGTGGATCTGCACTAGCAGTAGTATGAAAATGCAGCAGGTTGTCTAAGAGTCATCTCCAATCTTAATAACTTCAGAAGAAGGCCAACATCTGACTGATTTCTGAGTACAGTTAAAAATTTCATCTAATACAATTAGATGAGAGCTTTGGTAGGTGAGAGGTTGAACTGTGTGGATAGATAGAAAAGGCTATGCTGTTAGGATGTTGCGTAGAAAGACCAAGATGATATTTTTCTTTGTTTTAATTGCTCAAATTGAAGATTGTAGGTTGTGAGCTGGTGGTGGCTTCTCAAGTTTGATTACATAATTAGCTGATAGATCCCTGGCCTGTTTGATTGCAGACATTTACTGTGCTATTTGAAATATGATTTCCATTGGCCATGTGATTAGTCTTTTATGGACAAGGTACAATTTAGAAATGGATTAATTCTTTCTCCTTTTAAAAGATTAAAAATAAAAATCCCTGTTTAACTGAAAATACCTTTCATTAAATTTGTGAGAATATTAATAGAAGAAAAAAAAAAGAACATAGAAGCACTAAAATTGCTTACATTAAAAAGATCAGGTAAAGGTACAAAATAATGGAGGTTTCAGATGTGTCAGGTTAACTGTTAAGGGCAAATTTCTGACTGGTTATTTCAGTCCTGCTGCATTTGTAGAAGTCTGTTATATTCTGTCATCCTGCATTTTTTAATTGTTGCTTTAAAGACATACAACCTGCTTCTTTCCTCCCTCAATTATATTTTACAGGTTTAATTCTCTGAACTTAGTGATGTTATGCAGATATGAAATCAGGAGCAATTTAAGTGGATAATAAAAAATTAAAGGCCATACAAATTATCATGAATAAGGTGACCTGATCTGCTCTGACACAGATCTATGTTCCACTTACACTCTGGAAAACTCTGGATACTGTATTTTTGTCAAAACCTAATTTCTGTACAAATGTGTGATGGAGAAGAAACCCAACCAGCAAAACCCTCAGATGTATCCCATGGCATCTCCATGACAACACACAGATGCACAGTCTGCTGTATGCATCAGTATTGGGAGACTAACCGCTCCTAGATTTTTCCCACGTCAAGCTGAAAGGCAGACTGACCAACAGGGTAGCTGGTTGCAGAGGATGTTGCTGGGATTTCATTGTGGAAACCACAGTTTGTGATTCACCCAGGGCAAACCAGAGGGAAACGGAGCAGCCTTACTGAGGAGGTGAGCCTCGCACTACAGCTTCCCTTGCTGAGGCTGCTTGGTCAAGTAAAGGAATGGGCCCTGGCAGATTTCTACCGAGTTTGAAAAGTCACGTGGAGGGCCTTTGCAGGGCTTTCAAAGCCTTCCTGAAAGGCTGTGTGTGCAACTTACCAGCAAAGTGAGATAACAGAAGGTAATTTGGGTTAATAAGTTATCCTAAGAGTGTTTTTCTTTTTCCTGCGCATGTAGTGTAGAAGGAAACGGACAAGCATTCTGTCCTCTCCCCAGCAAAGAACTCTGAACTCTGTGGCAAGAGGTTCATTCTCCACTCCCTGGCAGTGCATAGGAAGACAGGGTCAGCAGGCCAGGCCAGTGGCCCATGCAGCCAAGGCTCCTCCCAGATGAATGATTCACTCCTTACAGGCAAAGGATCAGACTAGGACCAAGAAAAAGAACCTGCCAGCCACTGTGTGTGTGTGGTTACCTCCCCAATCCCCAGTGTTTATTGCACAGGATTTAATTACTCTGTACATTTCATGTTAAATCAAACAATAAATGTTGCTGTGCCATTTATTGCATCCTGGAGCAGTTAGGAGCAGGACTTTGGGTCGATGAGCACTCTCATGGGGTCAGGAGACTGACTTTTTCCTTCGGGCTGCTCTGCAGAGGGACTGACTCTGTACAGCTGCAAACACCATGCTGGGTCTGCCTTGGGCACTGGTGGCTGCAGTGTACCTCCTCCAAGCTGGACACTGGAGGTTCACAAGTGTGCTAAGGATGCACGGGCTGGGACAGCTGAACAGCGATAGCATCATTAAATCCCCCCTCCTGGCTTTATTCCTAACCTCTCCTTTCCTCAGCTCCTTCCCCCTGCACTGGCATGACTTACATCACTTCACTGAAGGATGAGTGGCATTGCCTTTGCAGTGGTGTCCAGGCGCAAGCGTGGCCACTCCTGCAAAGCAGCTGAAGTGCTGTAATTTCATACTCCAGCTGACGGTGCAGGAACTTGTTCATCTGCCCGTGCCCTAGTGTAGACGTGGTCCTGACTGCTACAGACACTCTCAGCACGGTTGGTGGAGCTGAGTTAGTGTTTGCAGTGGTCAGGAAACATTCCTACTATAAACAGAGCTATGTCTGTAACTGCCTGAGTAAAGCAAGTTTGGCTTTTTTGTAATTGTTTCTGACTTCTGGGCTGGTGAAGTCTTCTGCACTGTTACAACCCTCTGAGTAAGGCACCTTAGGCACCTTACCTCCTCTCTACGCTGCTCAGCATTCCTTTCTGAGAAGTGGAGATAACAATATTGACCTTGGTAGAGCACTTTCTCATTTTTTTTTATGAGTTGTGCTACATAAAAACTGATTGTCAGGTTTTATTCAGCTATAAAAAGTACTCACTTTAACACTGGTGCACAGTATGTTATCAGCCATAAAAAATACCCCTTACACTGATCTTTAGTATTTAGGGATAGACCTTTGTTCTGCTTAGTTACTTACAATCTTTGGAGTGGTGTGGCCTGGAGTTGTGAGTTTTTTTGCTGCTATATGTGTGTGTATATACTGCATACATATGGTTGACTTTTGCTTCTATTAGGGCCATAGATCACTTGGTTTTTCTTAACATACAGATGTCAGTTGGCATCAGCTCAGTGACGGGCCTGTGATCTGCCATTCAGCACATTTCCTCTGAAATATAAGGGAAATTAGTTTTCCAACAGACAAGAAACCAGTAAAAAACAACTGAGCTAAAAAGGACTAAAAAAAAAGGACTATGATCCCCAAGAAATAATCTGTCTTTCTTTCAGCATATACTCTATGAATGTTTTATGCTGATGGTCAGAGCTTTTCCATTTGTTTCAAATAGCCTTTTCCTTTACCATAATAACATGTATTTCCCTCTATGTAACCTCTGAAGAAGAAAAGAAATTCTTTTTTAATCTATAGGGCAGCTGAAAACTTTATCTCTAGCCTGGAAAGCACTGCAAGGGTTGAGGAGTGCCCAAGTTCATGGCAGTTGGTATCTGGGTACAATGGAACCCTGGAGCCTTAGGTAGGTTCCTGCTTAAAAGCATTTCCATTGCAATGCCTAGCCATGCACGTCAGGAAGATGTAGACAGACAAGATTTCATCACAGCTAATACTGGTTCAAAGATAATACTAATTCACAAATAATATTAGTTCAAGGTAATAGCAGGAACAGCAAAGACAGCCCCAAAGAATTCCCCATGGGCTAATACCTCTTGTTCTGAAAAGCAGTGTCTGAAAATGACAGTGGGGCCTACAAAGTGCAGGGAGCCCTTGGCACTGGGCTGGATGACAGTGGAGCCTCAGCTCTCTGGCTACATCTCAGGAACCAGTAGTGGTGGGACACCATTGACAATGATGATTGAGTTTTAGGGTGATTCAGAAAGGGTTCAGTACATTCTGCAGGCTTGTGGTGACATTCCTGATGGATGCCAACCATCCAAGTGAGAACAGAATAATGAAGCATTCTTTCACTTACGGATAACTGAAACAATTGGAGCTGGGCAGGCTCCCCATAAGGCTCTACAGGAATCTGAATATGACATTTGGTGATTTGGCTAGGGGGTAATCTACCCATTAAAGTAGAAATCAACCTGAAGGCAGCAATTTCCCCAGGGAGTAGAAGTGAGACAGAAACAGGACAGAGAGACAAGAAAGCTCAGGTGTAGCTGGAGGAACCCCCAGCAGTGTGACCCCAGACAAAGGCAAAGAGAGGGATTTGGGACACAGTGCTTTCAAGCAAAAGGCACTTGAAATTGCAAACAAAACTCCTCACTTCTTGTTTGGCCTTTGTATTAAATATTCAAGGACAAGGGCTTAGTGCATTGGTGTGAATCACAAGCACTGATGTAAGTAAGGACTTACCCAACTCCATCAGTGTTCTCATGCCAACGGAACCAACCCAAAATAACTCTCACCCTAAACTGATTGGGTCTGTGTAACTGATACGGGCTGAAAATAATAATGGTCTACATATTTCTTCAGAAAAAGTTCTTATTTAAAGACTTCAGTAATAAATGCATGCAAGTTATCAAGGCAGCAGAGTTACATAGGCTGTTATTCTCCAATCAATTCAATTTTTAAGCCTTATTTAATGAATGCTAATTTAAAACGAGATATTCTTCTGATCATTTCTACAATTGCAGAGATGTAAATTCACATTTGTAATGAATGCTTTTAAAAAAATCCTTGATTGCAGTAATCCGAATCATCCTATTTGATATCAAGGACAGAGCTGGTATCTATTTTTTGATAACTGCTTTGCATAGCATACTCCATATGGTTAAAAATTTTGGAAAATGGTTTTAGAAGACACAACTCTTTGGTAGGAGAGTCCTGGTGGCTGGAACAGGCTCCTTCTGCAGACAGGGCACTGGAATGACACAGAGCTAAAAGTCGCAAACTGCAGATTCTTTGTATTTTGTCCTAATGATCTTTTATTGCATTGTTCTAAACTCAGGCACCACCTGTTTGGACTTCAAACAATAAGATATGCTCATTTTACCTGTCTCCTCTTTTTAGCTTCCACCTTATCCTGTTGTCAGAGCTGGCAGGTCTTATTCTGGTTCAAAGTCTTCCCATCCAGCTGTACCTTCTCCAGCCTGAAAATAACCTTCTTCATCCTTGCAAAGTGCATTTGATTAGCTTCCCATCCTCCAGGTGATCAGTTTAAACCCCACAGACTTTAGAAAGGGAAATGAAAACTTCAATTTTCAAGACTGTACTTGTGAAAAATCCTGGGAAAAGAGTTTTGGAGGGTTTTTGACCAACACAATTCAGTGTGATAAAAATCCTTAAAACAGTTTAGCTTTTTTACAGTTATTACGTGCACTGAGAGTCAATGAGAACATATAAGAAATACTATTTGTTTCCAGGTGTAATATGAATCATCATTATGATTGTGGCCAGAAAGTCAAAAGAGGTGATTCTGTCCCTTTGCTCTGCCCTTGTGAGACCCCACCTGGAGTACTGCACCCAGGGCTAGGGCCCTCAGCACAAGAAAGATTGTGGACATTTTAGAGCAGGTCCAGAGGAGGGCCACAAAAATGATCAGAGGGCTGGAACACTTCCTCTGTGATGACAAGCTGAGAGAGTTGGGGTTATTCAGCCTGGAGAAGAGAAGGCTCCAGTGAGTCCTTACTCTGACCTTCCAGTACTTAAAGTGAGCTGACAAAAAAGAGGGGGAGAGACTTTTTACATGAGCAGATAATGATAGGACAAGGGGGAACAGTTTTAAACTGAAAGAGGGGAGATTTACATTAGATGTTAGGAAGAAATTTTTTACTCAGAGGGTGGTGAGGCACTGGAACAAGTTAGCCAGAGAAGTTGTGGATGCCCCATCCCTGGAATTGTTCAAGGTTGGGTTGGATAGGACCCTGGACAACCTGGTCTAGTGGGTGGCATCCCTGCCTATAGCAGGGGGGGTTGAAACTAGATGATCTCTGAGGTCCTTTCCAACCCACCCATTCTATGCTTCTACAATGATTATCAACATTACAGAATAGGGAAGAAAACAAAAAAGGAGATAGTGTAGAGATGTTGGTGACAATGGGCTGTTTGTAACAGGAATATTTTTACACATTCCACATGGTAATATGTAAAAATTTCAGTTGAGCAGTTTCAGGTCATATATGATTTGCTAAAGATTTATAAAAGATCAAGAATCAGATTTGCAGAAGATCAACTCTTGTTGAGGTGTAGTACAGATGAAAAGCGACATTGTCCTGTGAGGTCTTCAGGCATCCTGAGCTGAAAGTTGCAGCTAGCCAAGTATCAAATGGAATTACAGGGCAACTATATACCTACTATCTACTGCAGTGCTTTGTTGTTAACCCTGGACAACCTGGTGATACTGTGATACCTGCAGTTTGTAGATACTGAAAGAACTTTAAGAGGGGCATAGTCAAGAGTTTCTCAGTGTAAGACCAGGAACCAAACATTTCACCTCTAACAGAGACTTGCTTCATGGATTTGAACAAAATATATACTCACTCCTAATTCTCTCTGTAAATGAGTGCTAGGATTTGTGTCTCATGGGATGTTGTGAGATTAATTAGTTTCTTGTATGCATAAACTGTTTTGAAGGTGGAAAGGCTTAAGTCTTACTTCACAACTGCCTTGCAATTGCAGCATAAATGGAGAAGACCCCGTCTCTCCTCAGAAAGGGACAAACATCTTGCAGCTCAGCAAGTACTCTAGCCAGCTAGAACAAATACAATTTTGCAGTCCATTGATTTCCATTTACAATGCCAAGTTTTATTTGATTTATTTTTTTAATATCTACGTGCCACAACACTTTTTTTTTTTTCTTTTTTAAATTAAGCATCACTGGCACGTGGTCCTTATTAGCCCAGAGATGTTTGGGATAACTTAAAGCAAAGGATCAGCAGGCAAGCAAACAGGGCTGTTCATGACAGTGTTGATGACTCAGCTCAAACTTGTATTCTCCTTATATGAGAGGATTTAGGATTTCTGAGCACATTGGACTACTATATAGCTGCATGGACTGTGTAGGGGGGGTCTCACACGTGTAGTTAAGGACCAGAGTTAAATATCTGGAGCCTAGGTGTTGTTTAATGACTCTTAACAAATAATTGTAGCAAATGCATGAATCTTACTTGGGAAAAATCCCATTCTTCAGTGTTACTCTCCCTGCACTCCCCTAGCATTGTGTGATGCCCAGCACAGTACTGCAAGGCATCAAGCCAGAATACTCCTGGTGTTTAAAGGCTGGTGCTGGGAGTGGATCCTGGCATGGGATCCTCCCCATAGAGCCTGGGTTTGTGCCATTTCACCTTCACTTTACCTGATATATGGGTCACTGTTACTGACTGACCATGACTAAATATTGCCTTCTGCTACTGAGTGAGCAGAGACTCTGAGGCAGATCAGTATAGGTGTTGTTGTCTCACCTAGAGAAAGTGGGTTATTGCCACTGCTATGGGTACTAGGAAAGGTGGGGTCGGCTGGGGAGGGAGGAGGGAGAGGGAGGTTGTAGCTACAGTCAGGAGGAGCTATGCATTGATACCCTCTAAACTATTGGAAGAAGCAAAGTTGTTGCTGATAATAGAAAGCATGCACAATAAGTAGGGGTTGCAAAGAGAATTTGGCCTATAAGTGATTAAATATTGAGAAAATTACATTGTCATTGCTCACACTGACTGGTGCTTATGGGTAAATGGAAGATTGGACTGTCAGCTTGTCAGATTCTATGAGCCCTAACTTCACCCTGAAAGGGAGATTGCCATTTTGCCAAAAATGGCTTTAGCTTTTTCAGTTACAGCCAGTCAAGTCCAATGACATCAAATATTAATCTGGCACAGAACTTGGGCTGTCCGAGTACATTTTATAACCACAGCATATCAAATCTTTTAGACCTGATGACAATCGTTCCTTTGTTGTCACATCAGTCAGTCACTTTAACCCAGATTCTCAGTCAATCCAAAGGAAAGAAAAACAGTGTTTCAGAGAACTGAGTACTGCAACAGTACTTTAAAAAAATGAACAGAAGGAAGGCAGGGCTGAAACTCATCACAAAAGATCCTACCATAAAATCAGGAGAACACACAAGGAGCCTTTGATGACCTTGCAGCAAGAGGCTGTGTTGCTGTTTTGTGTACGGTTTATCTGCAGGGCCAGACCTCAGAGCCTCCCAAATCTACTCTTTGGGCTCGCAGTTAGTTCAGAGCCTCAAGCCCAATCTGCGTGTGCAATAGCATTTATATCCCTTTTAAAACAGAATTTCTATCTGCATAACAGAAATTTCTAGGACTATGAAATCAGACAGGCTTTGGAAATGAGATTTCCCTGGTGGAACATGAAAAGGCAGGTCCAAGACGCTAGTCTCTTCCAGTTCTTGTTACCTGACCACAGGCCCCTGTAATCCAGCAGGCAGATGCCACCTTCGGTGGCACTCTGTGTCAGGCAGCTCCTGCCTACATTTTCTATAGCATCCAGATCTGGCACAATGATTTGATCCACCTCTGATTTTGCCTACTCTGATTTGCAAGATAAAAACCAACTCTTAAGACACGTAGCAGAGGGCTGGCATACAAGCACAGCACATTAACAAAATCACTCCAGTCATCTTGGGGAGAAAAAAACGGCAAAAATGAGAATAATTTTGCTCTTCTCTCCACAAGACTAGAGCTAATGAAAGAAAATTATAACTTGACCCTAAATTATTCAAAGGAAGCAAAGAAATAAAAAATAGGCTAAAGAATAATTCTTTCTAATAACTTGAGCAAAAAGCCAAAGTACATTAACACATGAGGACTGGAAGATTAAGAGAAATAGCTGGAAGGAAATTGCATGCTTATAGTCTTGGAGGCAAATGTAGAAAGTCACACTTAATTTAGTAATATACCTGGAATGCCTCAAGAAAGGGAAAATATCTATTCTGTACTGGCACTACTCCTGACCTTATCATGTGCAGAATAGATGGCTCAAGGAATAGGCAATGAAAAAAAGAGGCTTTTTGAATGTTCAGAGGGATTCTTCCATGGAGTCTTTTTCAGGCAGTGTTTTTGAGTGGGCTGGAGTAGGAGAAAGAGTTGGAAGCTCAGCATGGTCATTTTCATTTGCAGAGTCACCTATTAAATGATGTGCAGAGGCACAAGCTACCCCAGCTATGGAAAGTAGTATACTTCAGGGTATTTTCTTTAAGAGATCAGGATGTGTGCTTTTGGGTGTCTCCCTAGTCCTTGGAAACCTGGTAGGAACCTTTAATATATCCAAAGTTGTGGACAAGTATCTGAGTCTAAGCTGTTTATTTTTAAGAACAAAAAGTCAGCAAATTAACAAAAAATAGACCCTTAAGGATCTAAGATATAGGCCCTTAAGGATCTAAGATACAGACCCTTAAGGACCCTAAGGATGCTTAAGGATGTATCAGAGAACTCATGATATCATGCAAAAAGCTACTTCTGTAGCAATGGAGCACAAAACCCAAATGTATTGCTAAAGCTTTAAAGTAATTCCTGGCTAGAAGGCTTGATAATCTTGTGTCTGGTCTAGCAAGTGTTTGAACACACGTGCACACACACTGGTGCATGGGCCATCTTAGCTGCTGATTCCTTCTGGGGCAGCTTCAGCTGCAAGGACAAAGGCAAAATAAGCACAGGGATGGGAAGACTCTTTCAGTCCTTGGTATTTTAATTACAGGAGTTTGCAGTATAGTAGTCAATGCAGCAGTTATTCTGCAAATGGAGAGCTCTGGTCTAGTGCTGTCAGTCTCACACCCACTGTTCATGAACACCTACGTTCTCTTTAAAAATAAAATTGTAAGAGCTCTGAATACAAATGTGTGAAAGTTTTACTATTTAAAGGGATCTTATGAAGAAACTATGTCAAATATGTAGCTCTTTCTAAAATGCCAGTGACATCCAGGATTACTCATTCTACAACCTCTGCTTTCTGTGGCCAGCCAGTAGATGGATGAAGCTCACATCCCATGTGGGGTTACTCCCTTTTCCCAACTGCCCACTTCCTGCCATGCCCTGCTTAGCAACTGCTTAGGCAAAAGCATTTCCCACATCTGGGAAAGGACTGGAAATTGCATGGGTTGCCCTGAGTGATAAAAGCTTTGCAATGAATGGCCTTGCAATGAGTGGTGGGAGGCATGCTTGCTGCCTCCGAGAGATGCTCCAGAAAGGGAGAAGGAGCTGGAGGGAGAGCATTGTTGGCAAATACCACCCACCCTCCGCTAGCTTCAGACAAGTGCTGTTGTGGAATATTGCATGTTGTGAGGGTCATGGAGGTGCAGGGGAAGCAGAGGGACGGAAGGACAACGGAGGATGACAGCACAGGCACTATGCCAGGTGTGCAGTGCCCTGTTCAGAGGTTCAGATGCACCCTTGACTATCCCTGTGCTTGGTGTATGTTGGCCAGCTTTAGTGGGCATTTGCACAGTTCTCGGCTTCCTGAGAAGTGAGATGCTTTCCACTTAGGCATTACTGTTATTTAAGCAGGGAAAGCAGAGTGTTTCAACAGGAATGAAGGCATTGATACCTGATATCCCCTTTGCCAGGTAAGCTGATAGCATGAATGGGATGTTCCTCCAGTCGCAAGGCATTAGAAATTTCTGCTCTGACTTATACCAGAGCTATTGTCAGAAGAACCATTAGCTGCTTACATCAAGAAATTAAGCCAAATCCTGGCTCCAGTGAGGTCAGTCATAAAGCTCAAAATTATTTCAGTGGCAATAGAAATTAGTCTTCTGGACAGTGCTTAAGAAGGAGGAGTTAGGTGGCAGTCTGCTACTGCCTAACAGTGCAAGTTTAAGTTAAAGTTGCTCAAGTTTTGGAACCTACTGAAAGTCTGTGTGTGAGTGTGCATGCAGCACTGAGCCATGGCAGTTATGGCACTACAAGACTTAGTGTTGGTAGCTACTGAAAGTGATTTCCAAACTTCCCTGCAAATACAGATCACTATTTCAGGAACTGAGGGACATGGACATCCTGGCTCCCAGCTGCATATGACTGACAGTGTCTCATCTATTTCATAGCACTTAATGCCAATATTCTCATCATTTAGTTACTGAGAAATATTAAATGGCTTTCAGAATTCTTTATTGCAATATATACTTTTCAGTAATTACTTTGCTCATTCTCTTATAGCAGTTGGGGGAAAAAGACCTCCCCTTGGATTTTTCCTGCCTGTGAAAGTACACCTTTTAGAAATGGATTTTGTTCTTTAGCCTTTTTTTTGTTTCCAGTTGCATTTAGATTCGTCTCAAGAAGATGTGCTAATCTCTGTGAGTGCTCTTCAACATACATTTATATCCTCCCCTTGTTTTTAAAGAAACATATGCAGACTATATTTTTTTGATTTCCTATTCACTTTTTATTTCTCCGTAATTTCCTGTTGTGATGACTTTTAAATGCATTATTTTCAGACTTCCTCCTTTCTGCACACTTACAAAATAAGTTACATTTTTTCCTATCCTGGACCTAAATTTTACATTCATCATTAATTTGAACTATTTTCTCTTAGATTGCATAAGAAAATCTACAATTCAGAGTCATGTCTGCTCTCCTGTGGTAATTCAAGTCTTAGATTTATTATAAACATCAACAGTAAGTACTGCATCTGTTTTTAGAGAATGATCCAATCTGCTTGTATTTCCTGATCTTTCTTCTTGTTCTTTTGTTATTATATGTTTTCTGCCTCTTAATTGTTTCCATATGAAATGGCCTCAGTCAAGGCAGCTGCAATGAATAATGTCCATTTCAAAATGTCAGCATTTTGGTCACAGCAGATAAGCACAAGCTGGTTACTCCCTGCATACAGTAGCACTCCTTAAGGAAAAGTAATAAGTTCTACAGTCTTGTTAAGTGAAAAACAGTAAAGACCAAACATCACAGACAAAAGGCAGCTTAGTAAATGTGATTTCTACCCTTTTAAGCAATTATCTTGATCTCATCTTTTGATTTCTGCACAGCCATAAAATTTTGCTTTCAGTATAGCTGAACAGTATTAGGAACTAACTGAGCTTCTCTCCTGTGGGCTGTGTTTAAAATGCCTTTTGTCAAATAACTCGGGGGGTCTCTTTTATGTTTTCAGAACTGAGGCTGCTTTATTGAAGTATAAATCCAGGCCCTTTCATCAAGGCAGAAAGATCTGCTGGTTCTGCTGCATTTCCACAGGTTGGCACAGAGCTGGATACACTTAACTGAGAGGTGTGAAGAAGCATCCTGGAAGAGATGGAAGCTAAATATATTCTGCTACAAGATTTCTTCCATTCCTCTTTCCACCCCCAGATCCCAGAGACTACAATGGCTTATGGAGGGTTTTACATATGCAGCTAATGCTGGAGGAAGAATTCCCACAGATGAAGAGCTTTAGCCCAGTAGCAGCAAAGTACACAGCCTAAAATGGTATTGAGCTGAGTTTTGAGGGAAAGCACTCCCATCATGGCTTCCAAAGAGAGGTCCTACACAATTATTTTTAGGAAAGGATCCCTGGCTCTAAGGAGATCCTTTCTTGTGGCTTTGATACAGGCACCTGTTCAAGGTGGAGAGGGGATGGGATTTCATCTGGATCCCCTATGTAGTGTTTCCTTTTGCTTAGCTCTAAGGAACTTCCTAGTTTAGGGAGCTAACTCTGTTTCAACCCGCCCTTCAACACCCAGCTATCCGTATGCATTGTGTGGCTTGCAAGTCTTAAGTGCTGTGGCTAAGTGCCTGATGACATGCTTTCCATCTCTTACAAGAGCATCACCTTATTTGTGTTTAAGGAGTCAAACTCCATAAAAGCACAGAGAAGCAGTTTCCTCTCATTTGCCCCTGATTTTATGCTTATATAATTCCACTAATTTCATTTGCATGAGAACAGAAACAGGTCTCTAGTCTCTTGGTAGAAATGTTTTTGCAGGGCTACTATCCAAACCAGAAATCTGAGCAGGAGTTTACTTCACAGGCACAAAACCACCACAGCAGATGTGACATGCAAAGTGGTTATTTTATCCAATTTCTGCATTTTTATGCACTTTCATGTACATTGTATGTAGTGGAATAGGGGCAGAGGAGGACAACAGCTGAGCAGCTCTTCCTCTTCCACACGTGGAAGTTGTCTAGCTGACTGGTTTTATCTCCAGGTACACAAAAAAGAAATGAAACCATTAGAAGGGATACTACAGGGCTGTAAACTCTGAGGGGAAGAAATTAGTATCGGTTTGACAGGTTTGTAAGTGAATTACTTATTTATGTAGCTCAATAGATTCAATGTTAACCACAGATGAAAGACACAAGTTAAACACACTTTGCAAACAGATGTGTTGCCTTCTCATTTACTCAAGAATGGGTCAAGATGAAATTGCTTCTGGTACAGCCACAGATAATCAAGGCAGGAGATTTGAAATGAGGAACAAATGAAAACAAACCAAATTGTGTTTAAAAGTTTCAAACAAGTATGCTGTGGAAGTGCTATAAAAGATAACACAAAAGAGCCAGCTAAAAATCGTGGCTCAGGCTCAATTTTTTGCAAACAATCGTAAATCTTAACTTCAGCAGCTCTGTGCTCATCTGGGGGCACTGGATAAGTGAAAAAAAGTTGACCTCATCATCATGTGAAGTTTCCTATTCCTGTCCTAAGTTGTCATTGGTAAAAACAGGCAGCAAGAATTCCAGTTGTAAACAGTGATGTGCTGCCAATGTTTCAGCAGGGGTAGCCCACATTTTTTCCTCTCTGCAGCTGCAACACAGCTTGCACATACGGGGCTCAATGGCTGCAGAGGAGAAGGCTGCAGACCAGCCCTCCCCTTCAATTGCTTCTCTGGTGAAACATAAACACCCTTTCTTAAGTATAACTAAGGACAGAGATGCCATAATTTGAAAAATGGACTTTGAGAGTCATAGAGTCTTGTTTATATGCAACTACTAACAGAAATAGGAGCTAGAAGCCCTTATCCTCTCCTGCACCCACTCCAGCCACACAGCATAGAGACATGTCTGCAGGTCTTGCACCCTCCTGACTAGTTCTCAGAGCTTGTGGCCCTTCTCCGAGTCACCCTCCTGAGAGAGAGGCAGGACACTGGCTTTTTGAGTGGCTGACCAAGGACCATATGGGTGGCATTGCAGCCTTTCCAGTGAGAAGATATTCCTGAAATATGGGGAGGGAGTCAGCTCACCCCGACAGCAGCTGTGGGCTAGACATTGGTGTGGAGCTGAAGGACCTGACGCTGCAGAACAATGAGTTCCCTTCCAACCTGTCTGCCCAAACCAGCAGGTGTGTGCTTCAGCATGCAGCTCTGACTCTGACTTGCAGGATGACTCCCTCAAATTTAGTTCTAAAAACACAGCAATTAGTGACTAGTTATATCTCACTACTTGCCTGAAAATTTTCCTTGACGCAATTAAAAATGTTTCCAGAATGTGTAATAGGGGTCAATTGAATTTTTAAAGCATCATGCAGACAATGCACATCAGGTCAAAAAAACACTTGGTATCGCTAACCATTGACTGACCTAAAGGGAACTTACAAGAAGGCTGGAGAGGGCCTGTTTACAAAGGCCTGGAGTGAAAGGACAAGGGGCAATGGTTTTAAATTAGAGAAGAGTAGATTTGGATTGGATATTAGGAAAAAGTTCCTTACCATGAGCATAGTGGAATACTGGAACAGGTTGCCTAGGGAGGTGGTTGGGGCCCCATCCCTGGAGGCATTCAAGGTGAGGCTCAACAAGGCTCTGAGCAACCTGATCTAATTGGGGATGTCCCTGCCCACTGCAGGGGCGTTAGACTAGATGACCTCCAGAGGTCCCTTCCAACCCAAATGATTCTATGATTCTATAACTGAAACAGCCAAAGAGAGAAAAGCTCTAATTAACGCAAGTCAGAAAAACAAAAGCTCTGGAGCAGATTTTGGAGGATAGTAACCTCTCTTTGAAATGTGTCTGTGCAGTCATCGTCTTGGAGAACACTGAAAGTGTTTGTATTTTTTTACTGTATCCCACTCTTTTTTTCTCCCAGGCCTAGTCAATATTGTCATTTAAGAAACCAAAGGATCCCTTTTAGACAATTGGAAAAAAAATGTGCTTGTAAAACTCTGCAAACACCTGCTTCCGAAAATAACTAGAACTGCTGTGGTTTCAGGGGCACAAATGATATCTTTTGAAATACTACTAAATGTTTATTTACTTGAGAGAGGATGCTGGCTCTGGTCTACTGAGAAAATAATGGGCATTAAACTCCACAGCATAGAGTCCAGTGAACAAAAAGATTAGATTTTAAAAACAGATCTTTGGTTTAGTGATCTACTACAGTTTTTAAGCAAAACAACTCATTTTGAGGCTTAGCAAAACAATACTTAATTTGCTAGTGATTTATTTCCTTTGATTTTAAAACTGTTTTAGGACTTACTTTAAACATAATGAAAGATAATGAGGGGGGACAATAAAGCAAGAGCAAAGGTGAAGGTTTATTGTGCCCTATAGAAAAGTGACAATTTAAAGGCAGATTGTCAGCTTCTTCACACCACCTTCTCTGTATCCCTCAGTTGATGTAGTGAGGCTTTAGCATCATCTTACCAAGCCAGTGGTGGATTTCCTCTGGGGCAGAAGATGCCCAGAGAGGTAAGATGCCCCCAGTGAAGGAGATGGTGCAGGCAGTGAGAGGCAATGAGGTGAGGCCTGAGTAGAACAGGGTTGTGATACTTGACTGCTTGAGCAGCTAGCACTAATTTGAGCAGCCCAAAGGTCACAACTATTTATGCAGATAAAAGGTCAATGGCAAGTTGGCATGTGGCTGCAGGCTATCTTGGTACGTGATTCACCCAGAGCACTAATACAAGCTTCTGATTCACAGTTTGTCTTACTGCATGAACTTTCAGGCCAAGCTTTGGCTGAAAAAAAACATGTTGGGAAAAAAAAATCTCTGCCATGGGAGCTGACACAGTTAAGAGCCAGATGCAACTTTTGTGGCTCAGGCTCATCTGTAGCTAAATCAAACCTTTGAATCATTATTTATAAAAGACAGCCAAATTCTGAACTGTTTGCTCAGTATTTAGTCAGTCATTATGTGGATAAACTCCTCTGAAAGCATGCCTGAGTAAAGACAGAGGAAAAAGTGAATAAGATGCTCAGGATGTGACCTGCTGAAAGAAAGCCTGTGAAACGCCTACCGACTTCAACAGAGGTGGGGTTGTTCAACTGTCGGTATGTGGACAAAAATCATTTTAAAGATGCAGGACCTTAGAGCACAAGACTAAATGACATGGTTTGAATTTCCAGAGCAGTTTCAGTTCAGGTGAAATAATATGTATATGGGTGAAAAAGGGAAGTAGACATATTATGTTTAGTCTAATCCGATTCTATACTACATTTGAAATTTTATAGTCAATAAGTGCTTCATCCTGTGCTGTCATTAGAAAATTAAAACATACTTTAATCTTCAGTTCCAGCAGCTGTCTGTCTACCTGCACCATTTAAAAAAAAAATTTCTTTATTCTTCTGCTGCATGCTCTGGTCCCAAATATGAAGTGTGCAAAATATTTTGTGACAAAATATGACCCCCTCAAAAAGGTAATTAAAAAGCATCATTACATTGATTTGTTTTCACCATAGAGGTATTCACACTCTGCCCTAATTAAGGTTGCAGCAATAAGTCTATTAAAAGCACTACTTTGCCTCCACCGGTAATTTTTTAATAGGACTTAGCTATCATTCTGTTATTTTTCTTTGCTAATAAAGAAAAAAAAAATGTTAGGATGAAAACCTCTTATGTAGAAAGCCACCAAAACTAACTGTCTTCAGACCTGGAAAAACATATTTGTCCTTTAGACTTCTCCTCCCATCAAAATGGAGAATTACTGAGTTCTTCCTTGACCATTGTCTTCCTAAATGTCCACATGAGAGGAAGTTCAAACAGTTGCTCAGATGCTTGGATGCAGATTGTCAAGTTCATTGATTCCATTATACTTCTTCACTCCGTATTTTATGGGCTTGGCTTCAGGCAAACTGAAAGCAACCCATAACAATGGCATAGTCTGGTTTGGTGAATAAGCATAATTTGTGTGCGTTTTCCCTCTGAAAATGGCACAATCCTAGCCACTGTGAATTTGCAAGTACTTGGTTGCATTCATCAAACCAAATGTCTCCGTTCAAGACTGAGGTTTGTTACCGTGTCTGCAGACATGGGGCATGCAATTCAAAGGGCTTGCAACTCATGCAGTGCAGTGTGATGATAATAATTGTGTGGTGGTTCTCATGGATGAAGGCTTCTGGCCTATGTGTGGAAGTGCAGGTGACTCTTCAAGACTTTCTCTTACAGTTTGTCAAATGAAAGAAAAAGAAGCCTTTGCAGAATCTGAAGACATTGGTATATATTCTATGATCTCCTGGACTTTATACTACCTCTTGTGTTATTTCCAGTCCCTGGAAAACAGGACTGTACTATAGAAGATGACTGTGGGGTTTCTGTTATCTTGAAGCAAATATGGGGTTTATGCTTTCCCTCCTATTAAGGTATTTTAGAAAACGAATCACAGAAAAAGGAATATCTTGCTCATAAATGAGTGTTGAGGGCCATCTATTCTTGTACTTCAAGAACATGGTTTAGAAAGGTGATTTCCTACTGCCTCAGCCCAGGCAGCTTTCTCAGAGATCTTCCAGAACGATACACCAGTGAGATGAAGACTAGAGCTCTGTTTTCTTCATAGGAGTCCATAAAATACTGCAGGTTTATGGACAATGTTCCATCAGAAATCCTCATAAAATGGAAGCAGTCGTTTATCTGTTTAAAACGACCAACCAACAACAAAAAAAAGGACTGTGAGACCCACTGGCTTTCTACTCTTAATCCTAGTCTAGAGCCTATGATTAGATCTTGCATCTTCCTCCAGCCTCTCTGAGTTTTACGTGAGTGCACCTATTTGCTTTTTTGGACTCTCCTGGTTTGTTTCATTTTAGTAAATGGCCACAATATAGTTAAAGACTCAGCTTTAGGTCACCTGAATCAGCTTTACAGCATCTAGCCTCAAGTAGGGGAGCCATGTAATCCCCATAGTAGACCGCTGTATCCACTAACAGCAAACCTGCATGGCTTCTTGAGTGGATCTGGCAGGTCATTTTAAGCACCACACTGCTAAAGCTGCCTTGCTAGCCTTATCTGAGTTACTTAAATGCTAATTTGGATATACCTGCATCACCTTCAGCATTGACACAGTTATGCAACGTACTATTCTGGACACATTTGATGCAGTCCTTTCTGCTTGGGACTCAGATCATGTAGTGCTCTCATCTATGCACTTCCTGCAGAAACTAAAGCAGTGGAAGGAATCCCCTATCCTATATCATAGTGGAAGAAGTGCCATCCCAGTGATTTACAGGCACTATGCAGCCCAGGTGTGACTGCTTCAGAGATTAGGCACAAGGGACAGGGCAAGGCTTTCAACACACAAGGAAAAAGCATAGCTATTCCCACAGCCGTGTATATGTTAGAAGCAGTGTCTTCCAGCCAACATAGTCAATAAAACCTCTATATTTTTCCTAACTTCCGCTGCTATCCAGGTGAGGTGAGGATAGCTGGATGAACAGTCACCCCAGTTCTTCCCAGTTCTCAGCATTCTGGGTTGTTTGATCAATAGATCCTCTGAGGATACCAGAAATATGGATGTCTCATTTAGCACCTTAAATTTTTGTACACAGCAGTTTTTCCTTGCTGAGGGCTGAACAGGCCTTCCAAATACATCTGAGTGGCTAAATATTGATTTACACCCTAGTTTTATGCCCATAAAGTTAGAACTGGGGATAAAGGCCTTTCTCAGGGCAACAAGTTCTCTACTGCAGACAGAGCTGGAAAATATTAGATCCATTATGTCAAATCAGCCATCAGCCATTTTCCTTCTGTATGTAGCAGTTAGTTAAATGCCAAGTTTTAGTACCTACTATAAGTACAAAACTTCTTTCTTCTAACCTCAGAAATCAACTTGAAAAATTTGCAATTAATTTCAAGTTAGGTTGTTCAAATTATTACTATAATCTACACAGAAATGACATAGCCAACCTTGAGGAGGCAACTGTAGTGATTTATACCATTGCACAGCAGTCTGTATGCATCAGTCCACATGATTCATTAAAGCATTTGTAAAATGACAGAATAACTTAAATTTACACAATATTAAATATACCACATACAGTAACTGAACATTGCTGGAGTATATCTAACCTTGCAACCCAAACTGCTTTTCTAATTTGTTGCCCCAATCATCTAACCTTGTAAATCAAGTTGCCTTTCAAATTTGTTGCCACAGCTTTGAAACTGGACTTTTCATAACACCATATTTCTGCATGGGAAAAAAAAAAAAAAAGATAGAAAAGAAAAAGAAGAGCACAGCACAGTGCACATAAACATTGACAATTCTATTAAATTACATACCAGGGAGACAAATAGCCACATTAAAAAGTTTGAGCTGGTAGAGCCATACAGGACCATTGTGACAGAGGAATTACAGTCAATTCCCATTACTGCTCTGTCAGAAGCATCAGAGTTGCAGCCTGCAGCTGCAGCTGGTCGTTTGATGTATTTCTTTGCCTCTCACAGCACATGCAGGCTGCTGAGAGTGTTAGCTAGGCTGCTGTAAAGCAATTCTGCCCCTCTAGGCTATTCAGAGAGGACCCTGGCCTCAATATACCTGAGATGCTGTTGTCTTACCTACCTGAGACTGCTGACTGCCTATTTGTGAGAGGAGTGAATCCTCCCCTCTCCCATTAATTTCACTGGGGTGTGCACTCTAATGCTTAGTAATGCCGCTGTAAGTGTTGGTGTAATTTCACTGGTAGTGTAATTCCAAGTTAACTTTGTGGCTGATCTCTTCAACAGATGGAAGCAGGGTGGGGGTGGTGATGAAACCCACAGGAAATGGGTGCTGCTGGAGGAAAATACAGATGGAAAAAAGGAGACATATAAGAACAGAGAAAGGGGAGAGAAAGAGATCAAGGAACCAGGGGGCACAAGAAACATACTTCAGAGAGAGAGTGCTCTGAATGACCACCTCTTCTACTTTTAAAGAAAACTGAACGTAGCTAAAAAGAATACAAAAAATTTTGTAAGTTACAGATAGCCAATACTTTGATGGACATATGCAGAAAAAATGGTATAGTGGTCAGATTCTCTGGGACCTAAAATTCTTGCATTCAAGTCCCTGCTCCTTGGCAGACGCTTGGGCCAAAATTAAAGAGCCTACATTTTGTTTACACGGTGGGCCTCATGTTTCCTACAGCCTCCTCGCTCCTGACATGGCCAGTGGCAAACTCCAGGAACAGGATTCAGGACTCAACATACTATCTCAGTACAGCCCTTCCCTATACCTTTTATCAAATCTCTTGGGACCCATTTTCACATAAATGTTTATATACATTATCTCAGTCATTTCCTTGAGCCTTGGCACCTGAGTAACCCATCCCTGAAGCTGGGTGCCATGATGTTTTGCTTCACTGAGATACTGTAAGGATAAAAGACAGATGCGAAGGAAAAGGCTTGGTAAACCAGGCCCGACACCATGCACACGTGGGTATTTTGTTGCCAGGACTGAAGCTAACGTCTCCACAGGAGATGCTTTTGCTCCACACAGACGCACCAGTACTCTGCTCTGCTCCAGATCTGAGGATGTGACATGCACTTTCATTCCAAATCTAGAGCAGGTGACAAATTTTTTGGTCAAGAACTTGTCTGCAGTGATTCACGCCTCTAGGACTGTAACGTTGGGAATGTTTTAACAGTCCTTAAAACTGAACCAAAAGGGGTGGGGAGGGGTGGGGGCTGAGTAAAACTGCCTGAATCTATCTTGACGCCTTCTCTCTCTGTGGCAAGCATTGCCTGACCATAGGTTGGAATTTGTTCCTATTTGAGATCGCAGAGGTATGAGGTGTGCATGACACTAACCATGACATTTATTGCTTTGTCTGAAAGGTATTTTATTCATTTAAGTATAATATTGCATACTGAAAAATGTTATCAGAGCTAGAAAAAAAACAATAGCTTAGATGTGCTTGATTTGTGGACTATAAATACACTTAAGAGAAAGGAAGCCTAAAAAATTACAGTATCACAAAACAGTAGTTGAAGATCTCAAGGCTGAAGGCCAAAATTAAGTATACAGTGTTGTTATTTTAAGAAATCAAGGTTTATTCTGATGGTTTGTTGTTTTCAGGTTTTGGCTTTTTTTTGTTTGTTTTGTTTTTTTTTAACCTTTGCTCCTGAACTCAGTGGACACAAGATTAGCTCTGAAAACAGAGCAGGCCCAAGAATTTCGATTAATATTCAGAGGGGAAAAGCACAGAATCTTTAAGAGTTTGTTCATGCCAGTCCCCTCCCATGCACATCCTATTTATATGGCCTATAAACCAAACAGACTGCAAAGAGCAGAGATGAGTGAAACTTCTTGAGCGTGTAAAGCGAACCATTGCTCTAGTTTGTGCATTAACAGTAACGAGTAGATAGGTATAAAATACAAGGTTTTTTTATAAGTACTGTATAAATATCAACTAAGTAATTCTTGCAATAGATATGGAAGTAGATAATTTTTATTGTAATATGGCTGTAATTTCTCTTCAAACTTTGGTCAGAAAACTGGGGCTTGTGCCCCTGAAGTTGAATAACACTATTTATGGTCCCTAAAGAAGTGTTTTGGTTTTCACAGATCATAGGTGGGCCAGCTTCCACCAAACTCAGCCAACATTGCAGATATTTGTTGAATTATCTGTTGGTTGTAAGCACATTATGTACCTTTGAAAATATATTTGCAAGTTTGAAAATTTTGTCTGGAGTAATTTGCCCAAATGCATCTTAGAAAAAATACTGGTAAGACTCTAGATTTTAGCTCAGAATTGCTGGTCATGTCTCCTTCTCAGGCACAAGATCAGGGCGTATGTTATTTGTAACTGGGGCATCTGTCTTTTTAACAGTGCTACCAGCGATGAAGCATCTCTGGCTTGCAGAGCGAGGTGGGAATTTTTCTGGACTGTGCTGGATGCAGAGTGAGTCTCATTTAGTAACTCTGTGGGTGAGGCTTTCCGGAGCAGTGAGATAAGGCTTGAAATGTTCTGGCAACGTGCTCTTGAGGAAACGTTTTTCAGGTGCACTTTGGTGAAGTCTCAGGGTAATGCACCAACAGAGACCGCAGCCAGCTCAAGGCCACGGCCCCGCTTCGAGGCCTGCGGCTCGGAATCTACTCCAACCGGGCCTCCTCTCCGCCCCCTCAGCTACCGAGCGACAAGGCGCGGCGCGGCCTGCATGGTTTGTCGGTGGAAGAAGGCCGCGTTGGGTCNCAGCAGGGCGCTGGGGCCCTGCCCGCATGGCACACTCTGCCGCAGCGCCTGCTGCTCCCCCCCAGGCCGCCCCACCCCCGCTGCAGGCGCAGGGAATGGCCATCGGGGCATGCCAGCGGTAGCACTCTTCGGGCCGAACCCCACCGCATTAGACCGAGCCAAGCCGAGCCGGGCCGGGCCGGGCCGAGCCGGGCCGGGCCGAGTCCCGCGCACTGCGGGCGGGGGGGGGGGTAACTGCTTCCCTGCTCAGACTGTGCATGTCTAAGTGACGCATTGCAGGTATGAATCCACCAATCAGGGCCCTCCTTCTGGAGTTCTTGCACTCCTCGGTATTTTTTCTAAAATCCTCTTCCGCACAGAGAAATAGTCCCACAGACTGCCCCTCTCGGGCACACCTCCCTCCGCCGTTTCATAAGCGTAGCTCTCCTCTTTCACTCACCTTGCCCCTTCCTGCATCAGGACTTGGAGCGCGGGGCAGAAAAAGGACGCTCTCGGGCTGCGGGGGGGCGGGCCAGATGAGTTGAGCGCGAAGAGCCGGAACTTCTTTCGCTGCTCTGTTTCCTGACGGGGACAGGGGAGGGGGGAGGGAGCGGCGCGGAGCGATCCGGGCGGGCTGTGAGGTGGTTTATGAGGCAGTGCTGGCGCCTAGGCAGGGCTCAGTGTGAGGCGAGCCGTAGAGCTGGTAGGGTGGTTGTGTGCTCCGTGCAGCCCTTAGCTTCCACCACACCCCGCAGCCAGGCCGAGCCACCATGGTGAGTCCATGGGCATGGGGCAGCGATAGGGGTTTGTGGGTGCTGGTCTGGTGCTCAGTATGTGGGACGGGTGTGTGTGCGCGCGCGCGTCTGTGGTTGGGTGCGGTTAGGTGGGTGGAAGGGTACGGGGGCAGGTGGCTTAGCTGGTGCGAGGCGAGGTCGTCTGCAGAAGGGGGGGGTAGGGGTGAAGGCGTCTCTCGCTGTGGTCGGTGGGCTCGGGCTGACTGCGTCGGCAGGCTAGGATAGAGGGTCCCACTCGGAGGCGCAGTGTGCGTTGAGGAAGTGGTGGTGGACGAATCCCGCCTGGGTCCCTTTCCCGCCTTGGGGCGTTGGTGCGGTTTCAAAATTCAAACTGCCACTCGGTTCGAGCGCCATGACGCTTTGTCGGGGGGGGAGGAGGGGGGCAGATAACGGTTCCTTCTGGGAGGAGACCCGCGTGGGGGAGTGCCGGGAGATGGGAAGGAGTCTGCCACGATGGCACTAGCTTCACTTTCTTATCGCCTTTTACCCCCCCCCTTCCCTCTCCCCGGCAAGCCGGAGTGTGCGGCTCAAGGAGGCTGGGGAACCAGCGGCGCGGCAGCGGCTGCTGCGAGCGCTTAAGATGTCTGGCTCGCTAGCGAGGTGTGTTGCGCCTGGTAATAATGCAGTGCGGAGCCCTGCAGCTTCTGAACAGCATGATGATGAGGGGCAGGCTGCCTCACTGCACCATCTCCCTCTTTGCTAGACGTGTTGTCAGCTCACGTTGGAGCTGCGCTCCCCTGCCGATTTCACGATAACGCCCCGCTGTCGGTGGCTCTATTGAAGGAAGGATATTTTTTTTTCTTTTTAAGCCTTTCTTCCCGTTTTGGTCATTGCGGTGGACAATCCTGCATTTCCTTGATCAAGCACAATTTATTTTTCCTAGCAATACGTTTGTTCAGGATTTTAATCAGCAGTTGTAATAGAATACATTTTGTGGGATTGGAGAATTGTTTCAAATTCGGTCTAAAGGTTATGAATTTAGCGGTTTTTTAATTAAAACAAATGGATACTGAAACACGTACAGAAAGGAGCAATTCTGTCCAAAAGCAACACCAGCCACCACTTAGTATATATGCATTGAGAAGATGCAGTATAGTGGAATTGCCTTTTCATTCATTACATCGTCTAAGGAATCGGTTCACTATTATTAACTTACCGTATTTAATGTGAACGACGGGTACTTAAAATTAAGGGGTTTTTTTAAGTACTTCCTCTGGGCAAAGAAATTGGGTGAACAGAAGCCTGAATGTTTTCTTTTGCTTGAATTGTGAATCTATACAGAATACCATCTCTAAAGGAAAAACCAGTGAATCTAGTTTCAAAAGACCCATACTGCTTTTAATTGTCATCTGTACAGAACCAAAAATGGAGTATCTTCAAGCAAGGTCTATATAAAAATGGGTGTGTCCAGGAGGCACAGTGACACTTTGAATGTGGTTATACTTCATCCTGACAGACCAGACTGGCAAAGCTTGTGACTATATGTTGTCCAGTACTGCACGTGCTAGATAAAGCAAAATGCGTTGTTCTGAGAATAAGCTAACCTACTGTAAGCATAATTTTAGCCCTTATATGCTAGTCTGTCTAGTTCTTGTTCTTCAGTTAATCTTGCCAGAATGAAACTGTCCATTCAGGTGTAACACCTGAGAAGTATGCCAAAATGCCAAATTTTAGAGTAGAACAGTGTCATCATCTCTGTGATTTGCTGATAGCTATCAGGCAGTGTTTGTTAGCTCTGTTGAGGCTCTTCTAAACTGATTACTGCATAGCAGCTATGACTGTAATGAAATGCTACCTCTAGAGGCTGCGCATGCCACTAAAACTGCTGCACGCACAACAGCTCCCCTTTCTTAGGAGGCTTAGATTCTTTGTCAGGCCCTCGACATAATCTGGGGGTAGGGGGATGGGAGCTGTTGCAGTGAAAATGAAAGTACTGCAACATGAGTTAGAGAATGCAGTGTCAGAGCTGTGTTGAGTTCCCTGACTTCATCGAAGGGCGTTTTTTCATGTGTATCTCAGCCATAGTAAAGGGCATATCAAAACTTCGGCATAAGCATGTTACGATTGTAATTCAACCATTTGCTTCGAAGTTGAGTTGTATTACTGAAGGTGTGCATGCTGTCACATATATGCTGCATACGTATCTAGCTTAAATTCAGGACAGAGAACTCGAGAAGGCCCCTCTAGGAAGACCTCAGTGGCCTGTAGTTCACAGGGATGGATCCGGGCTGATAGCCTGCCACCTGAGTGGCATAGAAGGGAGTGATCTGGCAGACTTGCTGGCCCCGCCTCTTTCTGCTGTTGCGCAGCAGTCGCTGCAGAGCCTAGCAGTGCAGAGTACAGATGGTGTTTGTTCAACCTTGCCCCACCTCCTCGCTTATCTTTCAACTGTCGTGTACCTGTGGCTTCTAATAAGCTTCATGCTCTTCTAAAACACTGTACCTCTCACAGGTACTGACAGTTTATCCAAATTTGTGGTTATTTGCTATATGATGTTTTAAGTTGCTGGAAGAGTTAAGAAGAGTTTCTGAATGCTTAACAGCTTAAACACTGCTTAATGTCCATGTCTTAATATAAAATTGATCATAAAAACAGTATGTGACTCAACTTATAAGTATTGACCTAAATAAAATAGGTTCTTGCTACTTAAATCTGATCTATAGCTTTCTGTGGATATAAATATCCTATAGAAATGTAGCACATCGTTCTTTTCACTTGAGCAGTGAAAATGTGACTAGCACGCAAAAGTATGAGTCTGTATGTGTTAAGGATACACTCCAGACAAGAAAAAGTCTGTTAGACTTCTGTTAAGTGACCAGCATAATGCTTCAAAGCCCCTCGTTGAGTTGGTGATGTTCTCAGCAGTGTTGCTGCCACCCTAGGCTATATATTTTTAATAAAAAAAGTTGAACCTGCATGGAAATACTTGCTACAGCTGATGAATTGGATAAGTGGAGTCTATAGCTGCAAATACCCATTGGCTGCTCTTTTAGAAATTGCTCAGTAGTGTGGTCTTGGCTTTTTTTAAAGAGTAGGTGAGCCACAGGCAGTCTGAGAAATGGCTAATTGTGGCCTTAATTTTGTTGCTGTATTATATGATGTTTTTTTTTAAGTGGTTTACCTCTTACATGGTTGCTTAAGCAGATAGCTTCTGGTTATTCTTCCTATAACAAGTGAACTTCTGTGCTTGCATGCAATATAGAAATTAATTCAAATTGAAATTAGTAAAGTAAAAAATTGACAGGTAGTGTCTGTCTCTTCCTGAGTATTTAATTGGCAGTTGGCTAATATGTGGAGACATTTATGTGGGCACAGCTAATAACAACTGAAAAATGTTTCTAACTGCCAATATTGTAGTAATTTTAAAAAGGTGGCTATTGAAATGGTCACAATAGGGAAGAAACTAAAAAAGCAGTGTTGAATTTAGACAGTGAGTGTATCTTTTCTGTATTTTAAAGTTTTAAAGTTGTGTGGGGTGTGTTTTCCACTCATCCGTGTAGTACTGTAGGGTAAAAGAGATTAAGGAACTTCCTTGAAAGAAATACATGGCCCTGTTACTGCAACGTAACTGAAGCTATCCAGAAGCTGAAGGATCAGATAGCTTGAAAACTGAGGGAAAGTATTTATACAGTCTTCAAATATCTTTTTTTTGTTCCTATTAAAAATGAAGTCCATTTTGGTTTTGGCCTTGAAGACCGAGAGGATTTTATTGCTCTCAAATTGAAAGCTTGTTTGGTTATAGAGCAAAATGAGATATAAACTGGGGCTTACACAGCTGATTAAAAAATTGTGTTACACCACTGAACCTGACTCTGTGAACTAATTAATATGTTACTTGAGTCTGTAGACAATGCTCTGAAAAGTTTGGGCAGTCATTTTATAAATGCATTGAAATTACCAGTTTGGGCTGAAGCTGCTAGTACTGATATGAACTCTGGTTTTTATGGACAGGTTCTTGGACATGAAGCTTCATGTTAAGGGATGATTTAATTATAGAGAAGAATGTTTTTCTAATTATAGCACTGTAACTTAGGAGAAGGTAGTGGTCTTCTTTAAATTTGGTATTTGGGGGTTACTGCTGCATTAGTTAGACCTAAAGTGTTTAGTGTTAAAGCTGAGGCTAGTTTACCAAAGTATTACCATTAGTCTGCTCTGTCTTTTAAAAACCAGCCTAGAGGGACATATGTGTCTTGAGTTTGATAGTGTTGCTTGGGTAATTGATTGACACACATGGTAATCCATTATTTGGGTGTACAAGATACTGCAGGGTTAGGAAATAAGGACAGGCTGCCAGTTACTACTTAGCAAGCAAGCCTGATGGCTTTTGAGCTGTGTTAGTTAGAACTATTTCAGAATGCTACAGAATAACCCTTGAAGAAAACTACCATATTCAGAGGCCTCTACAAGTCTGTCTTATTTTGCCTTGAAATTTTGCTACAACTACAATGATATTTTCTTCTGTTGCAGGCTGATCAACTGACAGAAGAGCAGATTGCAGGTGAGATTTTTTACATGCTGTGTTGCTTCTCCTACTTGACCTGGCACATCTCTTAATCCATTGACAGTCTGTGTTACACAAGATATTTAGCTTTCTTAGATGCTAAAGTAGTATTGTGGAATGTTTTGTCACCAAAGTTTTAAAGGCTTATCTACTGTAAAAGAGCCATGGATACAATCAATATGAAGTTTTGTCCTCTGGAACAGTTAAACAATCCTCACAGTTTTACTAGCCTAGTAGGCTTGAGACTCTGGTCTGGGAGGGGGGTTTATGACTACAGAATTGTTCCAAGTCTAAACCGAAGGGCAGCAGGAGGGTGACTCTCTGGTGAAGACTTGAAATTTGGAGGTTTTGTCTAACAGGAGGGAGAAATAATTTGCCTTGCAGCCTCCTGTCAGTGGAGGTGTTTTGAAGTGGTCATTTTTAATGACAGCAGAGACTGGCTTCATGATGACAGCACTTGATATTCCATATTTGGAACTGCATTGTGTGCTTAGACATGAGTGTTCTGTACCCTGTTCTGATGATCTGATGCTTGCTCTGAAATGCTTAAGTACGTATGCATCTCTTAGATCTTAGTGTTGGCCCTTTAATCGTGGTTTCTGTGAACTGACAACTGTCTTATTAGTGGCTAAAACTTCCTGTAATCATGTCTTCTACTCACATGGGCTGCAGAAACCAGTGTCTGTCACTGCTCTCTGAAGACTGATTTCAACATCAGTAATTGATGTGGCAAAAAGCTGATAGTGCAGAATTCAGCCTTGGTGTAGACTTTCAAAAACTTTAGTGTTTTTGATTTGACAAGTGTGTAGTGTTAATACTAGGAAGTCTCAGTGTGCATAACTGTCATGTGAAATCATTTTAGAGGGTGTTAGGGTTCTGCTAATCTAGTAGTACCGGGCCAAGCATACAAAGAACAGCCTCTAAGAGGTATTGCTATTTAATTATGGTATATCTCTTGAAGACAGTGTTAAACAGAAGTGTCATAATGAACTGGTTTTGTTTTACCATAGTTGCTGAATTTAAGTGTAAGAACACTTTTCTATAGCTTATAGACTTTAGAAGCTTGCGTTAACTCAGACAAATTAAGCATTTTGTGAAAAATCCTAAGTCTACTTACTTACTGTCATGGTACTAGCTTCTGAGTAAGCACAAGCCAAGTCTAGTTCAACTAGAGGTGTTGGCTTTTTTCTGGAAGTGGCCTACATACCTTAAGGGGTTTGTGATGAGTTTAGTTGAAGCAGGTTTTATCAGTTGTCACTGCTGTCTTTTCGATAATGGTTCATTGTTCTAGTTCTTAACTGTGGAAGCTTTATTAGTTGATGTAGCTGATTAAGGAATAGAAATAGGAAGCTTGCTAACACTACTTCAGGATTAGTGCAAAGGTTAGCTATTCACTAATGGTAGGTAGTATAGTTCTTGGAGCCAAAAGTCGAGTATTAATAAGCTTGTCATACTGGAGTAGAGGATTTTCATCTGTATGGAAAGAAAATATGATTTAGTGCGTGTCTAATGTAAAATGGCATGCAGCTTTCATCTCGGCTGTGGTATTTTGTGAAGTAAATGTGTGTTTAAATAAGCCATAAACTTCTGAGAAGTCATAAGCCCCCTGGCCTGCTGAGGACCCATCCCTAGGACTGCTTGAGAAAGATTGCAGCTGACTAAGCAAGTTGCTTAGTTTTGCTGTTGAAGGACAGTATCTTGCATGGAAATACTGTTACAGGTTTGCATGTTTGCGTGTTTGTTACAGAGACTGGTTTTAAAGGCTTTTGAGCCATTCTAGTCCATCTTATCTGAAGATACCTAGCTTTTTATTTCAAGGAAAGCTTACGAAAATAGTACTACAAGGTAGAGACAACATCCACTTCCTTGACTAGAATGCTTAAGTAGTTAAAGTAACCACTTCTCCTGGTATTAAAACATTTTTCCACCTGTTTTGAAGCACCCGAATGTAGCTATCAAAGATTCCAGATATTTTTATTTCTTGTGGAACTAATTGATCATATAGGACTGAATCTTCTTGTCAGAAGTTTTGTTGGTGAAAGATATCCCAGACTTTTTGATCATGTGAAAGACTGATTTTTTTTTTTGAAAGCTGAGTAGGTACAGAATGTGAATGCTAGTTGCAGCTTTATTTAGTAAGAGTTAAAAACACTGAGTCAAGTAGGTATCCATGTGGTTAAGTGTTGTATTAAAAAAGCNTCTGGATCTGCTGGCCACGCTTCTTTTGATGCAGCCCAGGATGCGATTAGCCTTCTGGGCTGCCAGTGTGCACTGTTTGCTCATGTCCAGCTTCTTGTCCACCAGCACCTCCAAGTCCTTTTCTGCAGGGCTGCTCTCCATCATCTCATCCCCTAGCCTGTATATAGGTCAGGAGTGTTTGGTGTGGATGGTTGAGGAAAAAAAGTAAAGATGGTTTTGTCCCAGAGCAACGAGTCTAGTGAGCTATACTTCTTTCCACAAGACCTCAAGAGATCTGTCTAGATGGCCTCTCTGAACAAGTAGGCCTATGTATGGTGTTTTAGTGTGCTCTGGTTCTCTGTTGGAGATTGGACCACAGGAATTTTTAAAATTTATTTCAGAGTGGAAATAGTCATGTTTAAGTGTTGAGCTCCTGGTAACTATGAAGAGAGCAATTGACATTCTCCTACAAAAGTTCCAGACATATCTGGCTAAGTGGTAAGAGTGGGAATGGTAGTTCTGGTTCACTGAACAATTAGGTCACTGAAGACTTCTGCTTCATCTGGAAGGGTAATGTGGTGCAGAGATGCCTCAAGCTATTGTTAAGTAGAACATTTTGAGATAGGGTGTTAGAGTTCACGTTCTGTTGGACTAGCCTTTCTTTTGTGAGGCCTGGAAAATTAGTCTTTTCTCTTGATGCAGTGTCCTTTTTAGAAAAGAGAAAGGACTGAAACCTTGTAGACTTGCCTGAAGGTGAGTGGTTCTGCTGGTACTGTCTTTGGGTTTCTGACAGGTTAACCTTATTCAAGATAAAAGAATTTTCATTTACTATTTCATATGGAGGAGTGTTGAGTCAAGGGAGGATTTGCATTACATGCTGTGTGTAGTCAAGGTGGTTAAGTGTGGGAACTATGTTTTATAATCTTATGTTGGAGGAAGCCAGAATTGAGTTGCTCATTGAATTTCAGTATTTCATAGCTGCCTTCTCTGGCCATTGCTGCAAATCCTCCAAAGCATTGTTTTAGTCTAAGCTGTGTCTGCACAGGTTGCTACTTATTTGTTCATTTACTGGAGGTGGTTACTAGAAGTGGTTAAAGAAGTATTTTAATCTTATTCCTAACTTGATTCAACATTTGGAATGGGAATATGCTGCTGATCTTTGACACAGTTTAGTTTCTTTATGGTTATGATTTATGACTGGCTTTTTCTTAGCCTGCAGCATGTTTTACTCAAAGGTATTGTCCTTTCAAGTGTTCAGAATATATCACTGAATGGCCTGTGTTGTAGAAAGTAAGTCATTAAATTTTACATGAAAATGAGTAGTTTTCTAAGCTGTGTCATTGCAGTGCTGTGAAGTCTGCTTAATATTTGGCTTAGTGTTGACTTTCAGGCTAAGAATGACGTGATTAACAGCTGAACATTTTGAATGACTTGACACTTGAGTACCTGATTCTTGACGAAGACTCAGTGTTCTACTTTTAAGGTCCTTCCACAGTAGACTGAACTTCTCCACTGTGTTTGACCCAAAAGTCTTTTCTTCTCTAGTGTAAAACTTAGCTCCTAATAAGCCTATTTATTGCCTTCAAGCTAGTTGAAACTAGTCTCAAAGTGTTTGGAAATTACTGTAGGTACAGGTAGGTGTTAGCTGCCTGTTTTGGTAGGCCTGTTTCTGCTTTGATTATACAATACTGACTTGAAACTGTTTGTTCTGAGCCTGTGGTAGTCTTGCTCTGATGCTTGTGTGCTAAACAGTAGGAGTTGACTTTTGAAACACTTTGAACTGTTAGATGTAGAAGAGTGTGGTTTTTCCTGGGTGGGACTCAACTGTAGCTCTGGTATTATAGCTGCATTCATGAACTACAAAGAGCCTGTTTTTGTAGTTACGTTTTTAACACTTGCAGCTTGTACTCACCTCGTGTGTTTGAGTGTAAAATGGATGAAGTAAGAGTTCGTGCAGTCCATGTGAAAACACAACTTTTACTGTGACTAATTCTAGTCCAGGAAATGTACTGCCTGGAAAGAGGGCCTCTCAAAAATGTTGAAAAATTAATTTGTGGGAGCATTTCTGATGCAGGGGTACCCCTGAGCTAACAAGTTCTCCAAAGGTGTGATCTTGGGTGCCTTGGAAGCTGTAAAAGGATCTGAACTATAAAAGAGAATAGCTAAGTTCCTCACATTTATAATTTGTGTATGAGCTACTGCACTGTCCAGTGAGCTAGTTGAAGGTCTGTGGCCAAACACAAACAGATGGCATGAATTAAAACCAAATCAGTTTGGACTGGACAATTAAACATGCTATGTTAATACTAATATTGCTGGCTGCAATACAGCCATTGCAGGAGCTTAAGAGGTAACATGGAAACAGCTAAGCAGTCCTACATGTGTTTTTTGACTAGTACTGTGAAGGCTGTTTCAGGATGCGATAGGGCTGAATCCGTTTTTAAGCAGTTTTTCAGAAATTAAGACGTGAGTAACTTGCATTCTTTAACAGCTGACTGGAGTTTATATATATAGACTGAAGAAATGCGGAAGTCTAATGGGGGAGAGCTGGGAGAAGTTCCTCTTTAGCTAGGTATGATCAAATGTTAAGACCTTAAAGTGCTAGGTAGTTGAACTTCATGTGGCATCTACTGTTCAGATGTGCATGTTCATCAGAATTGAGTTATAAGAAACTATTTTTGCTTTGGTCTGATTATACCTTTCATCCACTGAGTTGCATTTCTATTTCTAATAGAGACTATTAAGCTGTAGCATTTGTATTGAGTACTGTTTTGCAGCTTTCTCAAAATTATTTCATATTTTCTCATGAGATGAACAAGTTTCCACCAAGGATGTGGATAATTCTAATTGCAGATAGCTATTCCTTTCATCTCTTTATCTTGAACAAGGATCCTCAATAGATAGGAAAAACATCTGAGTACTTATGAAATGGATGACCTTCCATTTTATTTGGGTCAAAATGTGGTTGATTGCTAGGCTAGCAGGTTGTCTTCCGGATGCTGGTACTCTCATATTAGTATTACAATCATAGCAGACTGAGCAGTACACAAAACTTTCTTGAGAGTGAAATCAAGTTTAATATACAACAGTAAGCAGCAGTGTGTTCTTCTATGGTTAAGTGAACTTTTCATAGCTGAAGGGATTAACTCCTTTTTTTGTTGTTACACAGAATTCAAAGAAGCTTTTTCACTATTTGACAAGGATGGTGATGGTACTATAACTACAAAGGAGTTGGGGACAGTGATGAGATCGCTTGGTCAAAACCCCACAGAAGCAGAGCTACAGGATATGATCAATGAAGTAGACGCTGATGGTAAGACTCAATATACTAAGTAATGTAATAAGATGCCTAAAATACATTTTTCTAACAAGTAACTTATCTTGCAGGCAATGGCACAATTGACTTTCCAGAGTTTCTGACAATGATGGCAAGAAAAATGAAAGATACAGATAGTGAAGAAGAAATTAGAGAAGCGTTCCGTGTGTTTGACAAGGTACTAAAATATTTAACAAATATTTCTATTAGGAAAACACACTCTGAGTTCTAATGATCTTCCTCTGAATTCAAGGATATCTGCAGTCCTGTCATCCAGAACCTCTGGGTTAAATTGTCACCCTAAAGTTGCCTAATGTGGTACTGTTCCTGAAAGTCTAATGAGTCATCATGATAGTAGTGGGTGATACTATTAAGCTACCATTTGCTATGATACTAAAAATACTTGTACAAGGCTGGCAGGGAAAATGCTTAAATATTTAAAATGGTAGTCTTTTAAATATTTCACTTAATCTTTACCAGGTAAATTGCTACATGAGTTTAAAGTTACCTTCTTAAGCAAGATGGACTTCTAAATGAAATATATAAGTACCTCGGAGTACAGCTCTTTTGCTTTGTGCCACTAGCAGTGGTTAAAGCTATGCTAACTTCCTAATGTTCAACTTGCTGTCTGGTATTCTTAAGTTACACTTAAGTCATCTTTAACTATAATAATCTAAGCTTTTTATCCCTTCCCAGGATGGTAATGGTTACATTAGTGCTGCAGAACTCCGTCATGTGATGACAAATCTTGGGGAGAAGCTAACAGATGAAGAAGTTGATGAAATGATTAGGGAAGCAGACATTGATGGTGATGGTCAAGTAAACTATGAAGGTAAGGAGTTGTTGACCAATTCTTTGTGTAGTACTTTCCATGCTGGTGACTGTGTAGATGCTGATGGCACAGTTAGTGTTCCTTTAAACTAATGTATTATCTCTAAATAGGTTTGAATGGGTTATTACTACCTTTGTTCCAAAGGCAAAAAATGACTGTTCAACTGTGCAGTATAAGAAATAACTTTCAAATGATAAGGAAGCTAGCTGGAGTGTCCACATACTGTTCATACTGTTCTGTTCACTAATGAATGTTGATCTGACTGTAGCAAGTCACTCTTATTAATGCTTTTTAAAATGACTAATTAAAGGGAGGAAGCCTCTAAAAACATTCAGGAATTTCAAGACCTTTAGAAGACCAATTAAGTAATTTCACATAAATCAACTGCAGCTGTAGCTTTTTTATTTCCTTCTTGGCATTGTAAACGTAAAGTCATGCAAGCAGTAAGAGTTCTGTTATAGTTGCATGCAGCTCTGAAGCACTAAGCTTGTTCAAATTTGAACTTTCTGGACATCTTATAGAAAAGAGCTAAGATATTTTCACATTTTCTGAAGTGTGGATGTGGCTTCCCTTTGAGCCTTTTTGGTTGTGGCCTCACAGTGAGCACTCATCTGAGTGAAAAAAAATGTATTTTTATGAACAAGGCTGCTACTCGCTCCCATAATTGTACTTAGGAATACACTGTTTAGAGGCTGGCGAGTAGGCATCTCTTATTTCCAGTTGCTCTTCTGAAACTTGAGCAACCAGTTAATGCTTCTGGTTTCCCAGTTTCGTTTCTTTTTTTCCCCTCACTGTAGTTGAAACTGTGGTTCATCTGGAAAAGTAAAAAATCCAATTTTGTGGAATCTTAACTTCCAGCGTGCTGTGAATAAGCAATGATACATTTGCTTAAAGCTGGTCAGGCAAAATAGTAAGACTTGAGCTAGTCTCAATTTATCAGATTTATAAATTTGGAAAAAAAAAAATTCAAACCAACATAGTGTTTTGCTTGTACACCCATCTACTTGATTGCAGCTTCAGAAAAATTTCTACTGATCTTAATCATTCTTGACCCTATCTGCTAAGTTAGTGGGCATGAGGACCCTGTAATGTTTTTACTTTGGGAAAGTAAGGCTATTTACCAGCTCACTGAGGGACCAGCTTTTTTTGTGTGAAAGTAGAGGCCTTTTGCCATTAAAAATAGGAGTGTTTTAGGTGTGATGGGTGGAAAAGGGGACTGTCTTGAAGATACTTTTTTGTGTGTAACTGAAAATAGTTTGAAACAGTGTTCAGCACTAGTAAGGCAGATCACTTCTTGGATCTTGCAGTTCAGATTTTTTTCTCTTAATAACTGTTATGCAACTTTTTCCTTTTACAGAGTTTGTACAAATGATGACAGCGAAGTGAAGACGTTGTACAGAATGTGTTAAATTTCTTGTACAAAATTGTTTATTTGCCTTTTCTCTGTTTGTAACTTATCTGTAAAAGGTTTTTCCCTTACTGTCAAAAATATGCATGTATAGTAATTAGAAGGCCATTCCTCCATGTTTTTCTCCTTTATCTTACTGTCATTGTTCTGATTTTTGGAAAATTGATCTAAGTAAAAAATGTTGCATGTGGCTTACTCTGGATATTTAAGCCCTTCTGCACATCTAAGGTTAGATGGAGTTGGTTAACTGAGGGAACATCTGGGTTGTCTGTTTAAAAAAAAAAAAAGTAGCTTTCTTTAGGAGACTTAGGTATGACTCGTATAACAAGTTACATAAAGTAAGCTAGGGTTTACCATGCATTAGCAGTTCCTTAGTTAAAGTGACATGCTAGCTCTAGTTCTCCAGTACGTCAAGGAGTTTATTCTGCTTTCTGTGATGGAGGATAAGGACTCTTGCAGCTAACTGCAGGACAAAATCACGTGAATAGTATATATACATGTGGCTAATGCACTGTAAAAATCATTCTCCTAACTTACTTCAGAGTAACTTGTTTGTGGCCATACCTGTAACATGTTGTTGAAATGTGGAGTCTTAACATTGTGGACGGTTGACAGTCAACAATATGAAACTTAAGTTGCACTAATGCAAAACGGGTGATTTATCCAGGTACTCGTACACAAGTTTTTTTTGTACTGCTGGTCCTGTACCAGAAAACATTTTCTCCTCTTGTTACTATGCTTTTTAAACTTTGTTTAGCCACTTATTTTCAAAAAAATCTGCTTATGGCACGATTTGCCTCAAATCCATTCCAAGTTGTATATTTGTTTTCCAATAAAAAAATTACAATTTACCCATACTGTTTCAATGTATCCTTGAATTATTTACAGGAATTGTTCAATACAGTTGCTGCTCTGTGTTTCAGTCTGTAGCAGTTTGGTTTGCTTATGCAATGGATTGGCTGTCTTAAAATAGCTTGGAAGGTGAAAACTTAGTCCTTAAACTCTGGCCCTTAATAGTATTGTTGACTTGAAGAAGCTTTCTTACTAGTAGTTTAAAATGTATTTTACAGTCTTGTGTGGAGCTTGGTGCTTCAATAAACTTACCGTAGTGACTGGCTATGCCCACTATCTGTAGACATTGTGAACTGGATGTTGACCTAGTTCAATAGTTGACCTAAAATTAAAATTCCTTGTTCAGACAACTAAACCTGTTTGCTTTCTTTTAATTATTTTTGAGTTTATTCCATATCAGCTGCTACCTCGGGGTAACTTAGTCTCACACCTGGACTTTCTGAAACTGCGGTGTCTTGAGTTGCTGTTCAGGATGCAGTCAGCTCAAAGTACAGAAGGAAAACATTCTCTTACTGATCTGCTAAGGAGCATGATTGTGCTTCTAGCCACTAGAGTTTTTTTATTGAGGTTTAAATTTTTCTAAAAGCTGAAAACAAACATGGTTTTGACCAAGGACAAATCCAAGACCTCAAAAAGAGTGCAGAGGCTTTGTGCCCCTTGGCTCTGTACTGTCCTAGCAAGAACTGTAAGAACAATCTTACATGTACTTTATGGTTATATTGTTTGGGTATTGTGGTGGCTGAAAGCATTGACCCCTGCATCTGGTTACTCACTGGTCTAGCAGAGCGGTTACCTAATCTTTTAAAACTGTTTTAATCATCTTTGAGGTATTTATAGTTCCAGTGAAAATGCAAAATTAAGACAGCTGATTTCAGAAATACTTGGTCAAAGGCCTTGCTCTCTAGGGAATATAAGCAGCTCTGTTGTCTTCCAGAAGAAGCTTGTCAAAAGTGTTAAAACTGCCAGCATCAGAATTATTTAGAATTCTTGCTTGTGCACTGGCAATCTGAGGAAGCTTGTGCGGTCTAAATGCTCTAGCAGTTAGGATTTGCCCTCTATAAAATGAGTGACTGAACAGACAGTTCCCATTCAATATTCATCCTGTGGCTTAGGAACCTGGGACAAGACACATGCTTAACTTGGCACATGTTTGACAGAACCATGATAACCACTTGAGAGTCTGAATTTCAGGAATATTGCATATGTCACTTTTGAGTTAAGGCAGAGAAGGCTCTGATAAGAATTTGTTTGCTGATCTGTTGTGACTTTCAGTAGGCTGGGAATCACTTTGACCCAGTGTACAACTAGGCACACATTTGGAAACATCTGGCTAAGGTAAAAAGGAGAGGGTCCTCTGTTGAGAGACTGCCTTGGCCATGATAACTACCTTTCATTATATGAATGGGTGAAAAAATGTGAGAAGGCCACCTTGATTTATTGTCATTTTAGCTGCTCCCTGTTCAGAGTGTTTAGTCACAGGAATCAAAGCTGCTGCTTTGATGTCCATGTTGCTGTTGCATAACAGAAATGACTGATTTCTAGGTCAATATTGAAGCCTTGTAGCCATGTTTACATAATCCTTTAATGTGAAGGGGGGGGTGTGTGTATGTGAGATACTTTTCAATACTTTCTCCTAAAGAAAATGTCTTCTGATGTACAGTCCAGAAGTGTTGCAGAAGCTAATGGCATTAATCACAACCAACCTTTCCGCTAAGATGCATTTGAAGGTGCTTTTGCTGTTGTGCAATGGGTAGTCCTTGGGTCACTAGGCAGATTTGGGGAGATACGTATGTAGGAATATTCTGAAATGTTAAACTAAGCTGGTAGCTTGCTAATATAGTCCTTCATCTTGCCTGTTAAATATGGTGGGAATTCTTGTGTTCTAGAATAACAAGAATAAAAACCTCAGTGGTACAACACTGCAGTAAAACACCTGATGGTGCTGTTTTATTCTAAACTGGGGGCAAGGTGGGCCATCTTATGCCTAAAGAGACTGCTGTTACCTTAATGTGTAGGCTTTGGGGGACATCTTTTCAGTGTATATAAAAACCTGATTCATCTCAAGTAAAGTGTAGTGCCAGGATGAGGCAGCGGGCAAAAAGTGTAAAAAGGTAAGTTCTATTTGAACGAGAAAAACTCCTTTTACTGTGAGAGTGGTCAAACACAAGTTGTGGTGTCTCTGTGCTGATTCAAAACCCAGCTGACAAGATGCTGGGCAAGTGGCTCTAACTGAGCATGCTTGAGCAGAGGGTTGGACCAGGTGATCTCAAGAGATGCTCTCCCATCTAAATAACTGTGAAGTTAAAGTAGCCATGTTAAGATGCAACTAATAAATGAGGGATGGCTAATGGGTAGAGGAGATAGTGAGGATTAGGAGCCTGCTAATAAGATCAGTCTAATTATTTTGGGGAGACTATAGCTCAGACAATAGCTGAGCATATAATATAGGAGTACAGCTGATAGGCCCACTTAGAGGCAAGACTGGGTATTTTAGTCTTTCAAATGGGGCCACTGGTCTCTAAAGACTTGATGCTGCAGGAGTAAGGAAGCTAAATCTGCTGCATCTGAAGGTGGTCCCTTTCTGGAATTGTTTGATAACAACCTGGAAACAATGCATAGAACTGTAAAGTATAGCAAGTTGGTGAAGACACTAAATTGGGGGAGCTGTTGGCTTCCTCAAAAGCAGAGGCCCAGTAGAGAGTTGACAGACTAGAGGGCTGAACAATCACCAGCTGTATGAAGTTTAACAAGAGCTATTGCTGGGTTTTGCACCTGGGACAAGGTGGCCCTGAATGTATGTACAGATTGAGGAATGAGAGGCTGAAGAGCAGCCCCACAGAAGGGTTCTGAGGGTTCCAGTTCAAGGCAAGTTGAAGGATGAGTCAACTGTGTGCCCTGGCAGTCAAAAGGAACAACTATGTCCTGGGGTGCATCAAGCACTGCATTGCTAGCTGCTCAAGGAAAGTGATAGTCCCACTCTACTCTATGTTGGTGTGGCCTCACCTTAGGTACTGTGTGCAGTTTTGGGCACCACAACATTAGGAAGGATATGAACCTCTTGGAGTGTCCAGAGGAGAGCTATGAAGATGGTGAAGGGTCTAGAGGGGAAGCTGTATGAGGAATGGCTGAAGTCTCTTGTTCATTGTGGAAAAGAGTAGACTGAGAGGAGACCGCATTGCAGTCTACAGCTTCCTCACAAGAGGAAGCAGACAGGGATAGGAGCTGATCTCTCTGGTGACCAGCAACAGGACCCAAGGGAACAGCACAGAGCTCTACCTGGGTAGGCCTAGGTTGGGTATTAGGAAAAGGTTCTTTACCCAGAGGGTAGTGGAGCACTGAAACAGGCTCCCCAGAGTAGTAGTCACAGTGCCAATCCTGACAGAATTCAAGAAGCACGTGGACAATGCTTAGACACGTGATGTGTTTTTTGGATTGTTGTGTGTGTAGAAAGGAGTTGAACTTGATGATCTTTGTGGGTCCCTTCCAACCCAGGGCATTTATGATTCTATCAGTAGCAAAATGAACTTCTTTCTGTATATCACCTGCCTCCATTGTGTAACTATACTGGGATTCTTTTACAGTAACCCTGTCCAATTAAGAGAGAAGCTGTGTTAAACTGGTTTACTAACTGTTGTATAAGTAAGGGGTGTTTTCATAGCTCAGGATTAGTTATCATTGCTGGCAATTTTCAGTGGAGGTGGATGGGAAATAGTAGAGAGACTTGAAAAAATTTCCATGAAATAAATACTGCATTTACAAATGGCTTTTTTCGTTTAAGTCTTTATAGTGTAGTGGGTAGTTAGGAAGCTTCATTCTAATGTAGTCTAACAAATTATACTTTTCCAGATAAAAATGTTCAGTTTAGCAAAGAACTCTTATAAAAAATGGAACTTGAAAAGCAATCTTTTTTTTTCCAAGTGAGAATAGTAGGTACTTGAGATGACAATGTAGATGAACACAGTGGGGTCTTTATATAGTCTTAAGTATATAAAACAAGACAAACAGAACTGTCAGGTTCAGCCAAAAGAGACAAATTATGAACCCCCGCCCCCCCCCCCCCCCCCCCCCCCCAAAAAAAAACCCCAACAAAAACCAATCCTTGAGTACTACGTAATAAATCTATGCTTAACAGAACTTTGAAAAGGAGAGAGAATCATCTTTTGGACAGACTGTGAGTTAATGGAGTTTGTTAGGGGAATAGTATTCATATATGATAATATCTCAGCTGTCTTTTTTTTCTGCTTAGACCTAACCTATTGTTACTACAGATTTGTGATTGGAGTGAGAACAGCCATACTGCTGCTTCTACTCCAGTTTCTGGTTTTGAAAAAAGGTTGTTGCTGTCTTTCAAGAATATTCACTTTGTCAGGTTATTTATTTATACTGGTTTTGAAGAATTGAGTCCTATAGCTGTGTATACACACACAAAAAATAAAGGACTTTTAAGTTTGCAAAGGAAAAAAATCAGAAAAAAATATTGAAGTGGGGATGGGGACCTTAATTTTCCAGTTTCCTGACAAGTGGAAGTCTGATGTCATCTTGAGATCATGTAAATGGCAGTTCTTATTTGAAATTGATGATTCCTTCCTAGCTGCTCCTTAGAAATATACTTCCTGTGGCTTTTTGAATATGAGCTGTGATGAAGAGGACATTCGTTTCAGTGTCTTAAACTTGAGAGTTCTGAGATGGTGTTCAAGAACGCAGAAAGATCTAGTTCAACTGGAATATCTTCAGATGAGATGAGATTTTCAAAAGATGTGGAAGATTTGGTGAAGATGACTCTTAACAGTTAATAACCTAAAGATGAAGCATATTCCTCTGGCTGGATGAGGAGATACAATGCCTCATACACTTAATATTATTCAAAGTTTCAGAAGATTACTGAAGAATGGGTCTGCATTTTACTGGATGCTTTCTGGATGCAGAGTAGCAGATAGTTCCTGCTCTAATATCTTGCTGTACAAACAGAATATCATGTAGTGTCACATAATGACAGCACACTGCACGGTGGCCTTTTCTTTTTTAGGAGGAGCTGACCTGGAAATAAGAGCAAAAGAAATAGGACAGGGAAAAGAAAGGATGAAAGACTATAAAATTGGGAGTTAGCGTGGGAGGAAAAGAAAATGTTTGAGGCAAACATCTAGTAACTGGTGCAAGATGAAGTCCAACACTTCTCTGAACAATACCAAGACCATAGGGCCACAGTCCCAGGCTTGCTCCTGCAGGTTGTTCTCAAATAGCAAGGGTGGTAGTTGAATTTGATACATTTCCAGTGGAATGGACTATTTATTTAGATTGTTCCAATTGGAAAATCCTTATCTTGCAGATAAGACCTTTGGGTAGGCATGTACTTGCTCAGAAGTTAAACATACCTATTAGTACTTTTAGCAGTAGGAATTGACACCTCGGTCAGCAAACACTCCCAGGTCTCTCCATTCAGCAACCCTCCCATAGTCATTTAGGTGGTCACCATCTTGTGGTGCTGCCTGGTGCCTTTCACAACAAGGCAACCTTAGAGAGGTCAGGCAGCTGTTCCCTTTCCTTGCAGGTGTCAAAAGCCCTAAGTTCAGGTCAGTTGCTTGCTGTATCATTACAGCAATAGATCACTGGTTCTATACACCTTCTTAAAAGGCACGTGCTTCTTGATGGTCAGAAAAATGCAAGGAAATTCTGTGTCAGCAGGGCTGTGGAAGAGTTGTCTGTTTCTGGAGCAAGATTTTTTGGAAAAACTAAATTGAGAGTATATTTGGGGTTTTGGTGGTGGTTTTTTTTTTCTGCTAATTGAAATAAAAGGCAAGAAAAAGTCCAGGTTTTTTCCCCAATCTGTAATTAATTGTGAAACATAGGTGATTAGCAGCCTGAGAAAGGCTATGAGGCTTCTCATTTCCCTCTATTTCTAAGGTGTATAATAAGCATCTGACTAGTATAAACAGTCCTGTCCCCTCCTTATAGCCACTGGTTTTCTAATATTAACTAAACTTGAAGCCTCTGAAAGAGACTTTTGAAGCTCCCTTTGTCCCAAGTGGAAATGCAGAGTCTTTTGTTGCTGTCAGATCATTCCCACAGAACAGGAAAATCATAATTCAAGGTCTACTCTAAAGTTCTATGGTCAGTGTAGTCTCTGCATTGATTCAAAAGGCCTTGGATATGCTTAAAAATAAAGCTCCTTAATGGATTAGGATGTGTAAAAATTTCCAGTAATTTGGAATTGATTCACAAAGCAGTGTAATGTGTCATTAGGATTTTTTCCTTTAAAAAAAAAAAAGGTAGAATTAAGACAGACTATAAAGTTGATTTGCATATTCAGCTCTAAGAATGCTAAGCATTTTTTTCTGTGAATTAGTATTGGCTTTTATATGTAGGTTACATTTTTAAATGGGTTCCAAGGTAAAAAGTATTAGAGGATTGTCTTCTGTTGACTTTTGCTATGAGGAAGCCACAGCCACTAGCCAGATTAACAGGCCAGTTTGCAAGATCAACTGAAAGCAAGAGCAAATTAGCACTTCCAGCAATTCTTGTTTTAATCATTCATTATTCTCCCAGTAGGACAAGTTTTCTTCATTTTTGAAATGGACTGGGATGCTCAGGCTAAACACCCAGAGAGGTTATGCCTCTGCTAGTTTTTCCATCCTCTTCCATCCTGATGCTAGCATAATTGGATTGATGCTGTGGGGATTTCTGCAGGCAGTGGCTTCCCCTAAAACCTTTTAAAACCCTTTTGTGGTTCTTTGGGCTTTGGAAGAAATGCTACAAAAAATTCCCTTTTACTTCTGGCAGCTTTTGCTTTCCCTTGAATTTGCTCATGTTCTACCCTTCCCAAAGGAAGCATTAGTTAAGGAGAGACATCCCCACAAACCCTGAAGAAATCTCCATACAATCTTATCATCTAAACAGGAGATCCCTTGTGGAATGGCCCAAATTGCCATGCTGTAGGTGCATCATTAGACTTGATGGGTTTTATAGACAGGGTTCTGATAACTTCTCTTTGGCTACTGAGGAGAGGTATAAAATTCTTTTACAATCTTCACTACAAAAGCAATGAAATTGGGGAAAACTGTATGGAAGAGGAATGTTTCATATCCATGGTCCTTATTTTCTTTGTGTCCTCTGAAGACAAGTCTGCCTGCATGTCAGCAGTTAAAAAAACCCAGTCATTTGCTACTGAAGCAGTTTCGAAGCATCTACATCAATCCTAAAACCTCATCTGCATCTGAGAGAAAAGTACCTTCTTGCAATCTGTCTGTGAAGTGTAGGCAAGCAGCTATTGAGGTATTTTGATGAACAGTCTTAAGCAAGCTGGCAGTTCCCAGAGGACATCTGATGCAATTATACTTTATATCAAGAAGTGTAGGGAAAATGCATCAACCATGTTTATTTCTTCAGCGTTCATCCAGCCTTCTCTTCTGCACGTAAGTTACAGTATGATACTTTCACCAAAAATGCTCAGTTAGCATGGGCAGGATGAAAGGAGGCATGTAAGTGGTATCTTTCACTTCTATTGCAGTGTTTCCTCAAAGGAGAGGGGCAGACCCTACCTTACTAATCATGCAAAAGGGCAGAATTTCACTGCTGACCTAGTATATCTCTGGGGTACATTCTTGAGCCTTTCCAGATGAGATTTCTCTTGGCCTGTAACTATGTCCATAGCTACTGGATTGATGAGACATTTCAATAGCTTTCATGAGAATTTTCATGAGAATCCAATCATCTCCTCCATTCTTAATAATTTCACCAATGAAACAATTGGGATTCAATACCAGTTTGAGTAACTTTTAATTAAAATAAAGATAAATTGAAATGAGCAGTTACATTTCCAACGTGCCTTCAGAGAATAAACCACACAAGAAGCTCAACTTACCTGGTTAATCAACCAATGATAATATTAGGTAGTTATGCACAGTGAGATTTTCTTCATGAAGCCCAGCTCAAGGCAGAGGGAGGGTGACAATATCCCAAAAGCTAGTATCTTGCTACCAAGTGGTTCTGCATACTTTTTTCCTACTTTGGTAGATTTACCAGGGAAAATACTAGCTATGTACCAAAAAAACCATGAGGGAATCCTAACACCTTATGCTTTAAAGACAAGGTAAGCCTTTATGTAGGTACGTACATAGGAGAGAGATAAACAATAGCTGTGGCTCACTTTCAGAGTGTAAGTGGGTGAAAGCTCTAGAGATTCTGTAGATAATATATGACCTGAATTGTTTACATCACCTGGGCTTTAAAATACGTTCCTCAGAATATTTTGCTTTAGTGTTTTCACAGTTTTCATGTGAAACAAGTATTTTTTATTCTCCCAGTAGAGACTTGAGTGGTATAGTCAAATATCCATGGTTTTGTATACTTGTCATATTTCCTCATTTCTTACTGCCAGTTTCCCCTTTGTGGATGCAAGCAATCCCAAAATAAGTTTGCATATTCTGAGTTTCTGTGTGAGGGATATGGCTTAATGGTGGCTTTGGCAGTGCTAGGTTAATGATTGGACTCAATGATCTTAAAGGTCTTTTGCAACCTAAGCAACTCTGTGATTGTATGAAAAGCACAGATGCTGCTGCTCCTTCCTTATTTTTCTGTTCAAGATATAGAGCAGGTGGGTTTAACTGATCAATTCCAGCAATTGTTAACCTTTCTGGTCCACAGCCATTCATGTGAGATAAGTTAATTTTGCCAACAAACAGAGCTGCTCTTAACTTCACTGCTCAAAAGTTGTCTTCTCTGTATCCTCTTGGGCAGTATTTCTGTCCTGAATTTCTGTGCTAGAGATAGCCTGGTGAACCAGAGACTAGGTCTAGCATGGCAGGTACCCAGAAACAAAGCTCTTCACCTCCTGAACAGAGTTTTTACATCTTCAATGACGCTTAAAAGGCTGCTCAGGGCACCCACAGAGGTCAGTTGAATATAGCTTATGTAAACCTGTTGCCAGGCAGAATACAACCCCAGTTCAGATCCTGAATATTGCTCATGACACACATATATTCTTTAGTGCAGTACAGCAATCTTGGTAATGTGGGATGAAAACAAAAGTTGCATATGAATTTTGAGTCTTTCAGTCAAGGTACCCTGCAACAATGAGCCTGACATTGTTTCAGCTCAGCTTAAATTAGTTTACTGAAGAGGTTTTTGGGTTTTTTTGTATTTGGATTTAGAATCATAGAATCATAGAACAGTTACAGCTGGAAGAGACCTTGAAGATCATCGAGTCCAGCCTTTTTCCTAGCTCTATCACCGCACTACATGATGCTCCCCAACACAACATGCAGCTGTCTCTTAAACACCTCCAGGGACGGTGACTCAACTACCTCCCTGGGCAGCCTGTTCCAATGGTTCACAACCCTTTCAGGAAAGAAATTCCTCCTAATATCTAACCTGAACCTCCCCTGGCGCAGTTTCAATCCATTTCCCCTCGTCCTATCACTCTCTACCAGGGAGAACAGACCAATTCCCGCTTCTCTACAACCTCCCTTCAGGTAGTTCTAGAGAGCAATGAGGTCTCCCCTCAGTCTCCTCTTTTCCAGACTAAACAGGCCCAGATCCCTCAGTCTTTCCTCATCAGGCTTATGTTCTAAGCCCTTTACCAGCTTGGTAGCC
>VWZO01022659.1:112829-127152 GCA_013396975.1 Bucco capensis | reverse complement strand
CTCTCAGGATTCTAGGATGAATCCCATCTGGTCCCATAGATTTTTGCATGTCAACTTGGAGGAGTAGGTCCCTGACCATCTCCTCGTGGATTATGGGGGGGGAGATTTGTTTTGGGATTTTTGATTAGGGGACGACTTGACTCTTATGGGGAAAGGCTGAGAGAGCTGGGTGTGTTTAGCCAGGAAAAAAGAAGACTGAGAGGGGATCTTATCAGTGCTTACAAATACTTAAAGGATGGGGTCAGTCTTTTTTCAGTGGTGCCCAGTGACAAGACAAGAAGTAATGGGCACAAACTTGAACAAAAGAAGTTCCATCTAAACATAAGGAGGAAATTCTTTACTTTGAGAGTGGTAGAGCACTGGAATAGGCTGCCCAGAGAGGTGGCAGAGTCTCCATCACTGGAGACATTCAAAACCCACCTGGACGCCATCCTGTGCAACCTGCTTTAGGTGAACATGCTTTGACAGGGAGGTTGGACTGAATTATCTCCAGAGATCACCTTATTGTTCTTCTTTGTCATGTGGACATCTTGGAAGGATTAATAGCTTGAAGGTCCTATCAATCGTCCTGTCTGTGCTGACTTTTTCTTCCAGGATAATAACACTATGCCAGGTTGTTAAGCCCTCAACTTTCCTCCAGCTCCCATGTTTGCATGCAAGTAAGTAAATCAGATGAAAATTAAATGATAGGAAAAATGATTTATGTATTCCAACACTGAAGCACACCTGTGACTTCCATTTTTATGCTTCAACCAAAGGCCACTGAAGTCTCCCATTAATTTCAGAGGTATCTGGATCAATCCCCTCAGTCAGTATTTTGACCACCTGTGGGGTAGATCCTGATAGAGTACATTTTTAAGCATATGCTTAGTTTCATCCCCATTTAATAAAGCAATTAAGTGTGTGATTAACTTGAGTAATAGGTTGAAGCCTGTGCTTAAAGTCAAGCATGAACTTCACTGAACTGAGACTTAAATAGTAATTTACATTAGAGGCTATCCCTGCTCAACATACAGAGCTTCTGCAGGCACACAGCCCCAGCAGATAACACTGTGGCTAGAAATCTTTCAACCCAGAGCTGTCTAAAATCCAACCACTTTGAAACAAAAGACGACTATGGAATGTTTGTGCCCAGTTATGTACACAGGTCCTTCATTTTACAGTAAATTTGGTTACACTACCTGAACGCATTTGTAATGAAAAACAGTTGTTTTGAAGTAAAACCTGATAGAAAGCACTGGAAAAACAAACCCAGTGACAACAGTACCTCAGCTCACCGTAATTGCTTCTTTTTCAAAGCCCAGGCAGTTTATGTTTTGTTCTGCTGTCCAGAGGTCCTCAAAAATTTACTTCACTCCAGTAAGTAATATGCAAATGGGTATTTCCACTAATAAAATATGCATGGACATCTGAAATGCAAAACATGTACATAAATGGTGATGTGTTGGCTGAGGCACAGGATCTCTATGTATGCTGAGTGCATGTGAAGTCATTCAAATCAGCTTAGCTCCCTGGCCCTTCAGTTCAGCCAGTGTACGAGGGGCTGCAAAAAACTCACACTTGCCAGAGACTAGAGATGCTGGGGAATGAAATCCAGTGAATCTCTCTGTGTTGGTCTAAGAAGTTACCTCCCCCAGTTCTTGACTGTAGTCCTGTCTTTGAGGTTGCCCCTTTCCACAGAAAACTAGCCAAACACAATGTGTGTCATGTGTCCCACCTCAGCTGTTTTATTGCCCCTTCTTACTTTTAACTGCAGGTGGAGTGAAATTTAAGCTAAACCAAGACTTCACACTGCAGTTGTTGTTAAGGCCCTGGCTGTATTCTCCTCTTTTAACTTCACTGTGAGCATGATGACCACAAGTAGTAACTCCTTAAATTATTGCAGAAAGACATAAACTCATCTGTTAATACTCTTAACAATCAACGGTACCTTCACCTCAGCTAGTGCATGAGATCCTGTTACCCTCACAACCATTCATTCCTGTGCCTGTGGCCTCTATACTCTGTAGCACACTAGGGCATCAATCTTTGAAGCGCAGCTTCTGAAGAGCTGTATTTCAGGAATTGTATTTTTAATGGCAAAGAGGCTCCTATTGGGAGAAAGGTGACACACTGGCTCATGTTCATGGGACTTTCACCAAAATGTCTTCAGAAGGCTGCTAAAACACCTCAACTTTCTTTTTGTATCTGTTCAATGCTGATGGCACTTTATGGTGTGCATCACAAAAAGCAATGTATGTTCTTTAGAATGTTAATCGTCCTCTAAAAATAAACAAGGTAAGCTGTGTTCTTTTTCTTCCATTGCAAAGGTTTAAAAGAACTAAGAGTATCTGCCAAACGTAGAAGCAGCTGTATTTTGGTAGTGTGGATAAGAGGAATTAGACTGTAGATGAACCAAAGTATGAATATTTCTGCAGCTGAAAACAGGACCAAGGAGACTGGATGCATATCATCTCTATGTGGCAGAGAAATGATTTGTAGAATTCTTTTCTTGCTTAAATTACAATTCCATAAAATGTAAAATGCCTTCAGCCCTTGCAGTATTGAGGCTGATCCTAATCTCTTCAGTAGCAGCATGACTTCTCTGGCCTCTGTAATACAATTCCTGATTTACTGCAAGAGATCAAGCTCAAGGCCACTGCAGCTCTGTTCTACTACTTCACTCAAAATACCCTGTATGTTGTTTATTAAATTGCCAGCTATCCCTGCACAGGCAATGCCAACATGTGTAACTCTGAGATAGCTATACTTAACATCTCTGGTTCTGCACCCCACTGAATAGGCCTCTAGTCACAAAACTTCAAGTAAAAAAAAAAAGAGTCTTCTTACTGAAGAATATTTAGAATGCTCAAGTTTCTCTAACATTGGCACATTACAGAAGGGGCAATTGCTTCAGACAGAGTCACTGAGATTAAAAAGCTTCTATCTTAAGTTTACTTGACTGAATTTGGTAAGTTGGAAGTGGAAATATTACTGCAGTATCTTCTTCCAGCAGAACTAAAGGATGGGCCATGCTGAGCAGCTGGAAACTGATAAAGTTTCCAATAAGGACCATGCTTCATAAAATGAACTTCTGTCATAGCCCAGATTAGGCACCTAAGGGAATCTCTACATGATCTTCTGCAAGAAGGCTTAGGCTCTCTCCTGTCCATATCCCAGGCAGGTGCAGGCTACTTGCTGGAGAGAAGCCAGGCAGCCATGTTAGGGTGGCAACCAGCAGGAGTTAGTATTTCCAGCATCCTAGCAGGATTACTAGCTCAGCTTTAGCAATCTGCTGATGAGAACTACACTCCTGGCTCAGAGTGGTTCATGTCAGGGAGTCACTGTGCAGCAGAACGAGTGTTTGTTATAGGTAGCATCTGTGGAGGAGATGGCTAACATATTGCCTGACCTAAGCATTTCACTTCCCACACCCCAGCATGCTGTAGACTGTAAATCTTAATTCCTCTCATTCATTCAAAGGGATGATTGATAGGCACCTAACGTAGCATTGTGAATGGCAGCATTTCATTTTACTTTGAGGAATTACAATATCCAAGCTTCTTTTTGGTCACAGTACTAAATATGTGTGTTATTTTGAATCTTCCCTGAGGATCAGAATTTTATTTTTTTTTTAAATCATGTTTTATTAGGAAACATGTTTAGAGGTCTAATAATCTCTCCACAGCTGACACTCAAGCCCATCTGTGCAGCAATTCCTTACAACACCACTAAACCTGGCACTTTAATTATGGGATGCCAGTTCTTGCTTCTCTGTTGTGAAGTGAACATAGAGTCATGACTGGTTTCTATTTTTGCATGAAAATGATTCAGAGTGTAGAATGTACTGTACTACAAAAGGGATGGAAGAAAATAGTTCCATGATACATGTTGGGAGACAGAAGCAATGGCTTGCTGCTGTGATTCACGCGTGTACTGCCCAGGCATTCCAAAAATGGCTTTCTTCACAATTAGCCACAAAAGCTGTAAACCATAAAAGGAAAACCATTGCTCTAACAGCAAGTGATTCCGGCTGACTGCTTGGATTAAAGGAAGGTGATAATTCATGGAATGGGTGAAATGTCAAAACTTACTGGACATCTTCTCATGGTTAACTTCATAATCAGGAAGCCCAAACTGGCAGTCCTTGCTCTTAAACTGAAAAAAACTTATTGTCCTTCAAAAATCAATAGGTTCCAATGAGAATAAATTCCTGATATTTATTAGTGGTTTGACTGTGGCATCAGTGCCCTCTATACAGCCACTCACTGAGGACACAGGCACATAAGGGATGGCCTAACTGCAGCCCTGCTCCTCCAGGGAGCTGAGGGGCTGCTGCCCACATATTCCTTGTGGAATAGACTTGGCAGGAAAAAAGGCAGTGAGTAGGCTGAACCCTGGCAGATTGCTCTTCCCCCGGCACAACTGAAAAGTGAAAACAACACTGCTGAGAGCACTCAGCTGGATGTCAGCTGCAATATGAAAATGTAGATGTTGCTTCCCTCAAAAGGTCTGTGTTTTTGGGACCCCCTCAAGCTTGGCATTAACCAGCTGCATCTCAAGGACAATATTCTCCTTCCATGGCTTTTAATGAGGTTTGAGCATCTGTCATCTTTGACTAGGAGGAGTTTGCAGTAGCTGGAGATGGTGTGAACTCCAGCTATACCTGGTAACACCTCTCTCATCATTTACAAGCATACCTCCTGAAAGCCTTCGATGTATGCTTAGGAATGACTCTGGGAAAATATATATGCAAATATAAGCATAGAGCTCCTACTGGAAAAGGCAATTTATTGGAGCTGCTAATTCACTTTTTTCAAAACAGAATCTGCAGTGATAACGCCTGTGTATATTTTGTCCTTTGTCCATCAGGAATTCATACCTAACTCAGCCATGGCCTTGGCTCTTTTGCTTACAGAAGAAGATAGATAGGCCCTTTTCCCTTTTGGGGTTGAATCAATCTGCTGATCAACAGTCTCAAGGTACTGGTAATTTCCAGATATCTGATGGAAATGAAAAGAGGTTTTTTTTTGTCCTGCAAAACAAATTACCTGTGCCCTAGCTGTCACATTTATAGTTCTAGAAGGAAGGACATCTTTAAGAAATAAACAGTTCAGTACAGTTACTCAGTGTTTATTTGAAAATATAGCAAAGGATTGTATTAATACAAATGATCATGGGGCAGACTTTCTCAGTTAAGTAAATGCTAACCTTTTATTTGAAAATCCTTTAGGATCTCATTAACAGCTCCATGCCAGGTGGCCTATTGTGGTAGGAGAGCCATTCTGAGTAAACAATAACTTCTTAAATGAGTGATAGATAATGCTATTATACAATAATTCGCAACAAATGATTCATAGCACCCTTTAAAATTGCACTTCCAGCCTTGGAAATTCAGCCCAAATCTGGTGTGCTTTATCAAGAGACTAGATCTGCTTGGCTGCTGATTTGGAGAACAGCTTTCTACTTTCTGTTTATTTTGCTGTGTAACTGTTCTGTGCCAGAAACGCTGTTGTTTGACCTCAGGCTAACGAGTAGATATAAATGGCATCTGTGCTGAGCTTTTTGATCATATACCCTAAGTAATCTCATAAGCAACTGCTCCTCATCTAAATCTCATCATAATAACGACACAAATCGATGCACTACTGCAGTGCTGCTATCTTTGGGAGCTAGCTGTTCAATTTCATAAATATATCTCAACATCCTGCGAATGACTTAAAATACAGTTAGGGTCAGGGAAAGGATTTTGCAAAAGTAGTGTCTCTGTGTTCTAGATTAATTCTGAATTATAGCAGAATATACACAAGTCCTATGTTTCAGATGATTATTAGCTGTCAGGCAAAAGCTCTATGCTATTCACAGTCTCATGTCTATTGCCAAATGTCAGCTCCTCCACATATTACAATATTTTTTTGTCACTTCCACGTTTTATATTTCTAACATTCATTGAAATTTAAACCTCCCCTATAGTATTTAACAGGGGGCATGTGACTGTTAGGATTAAGGAGTCCCCATTTTTTTCTGGGGTCCTGACCATACCAGGAAGTGTCTTTTCCATTAATCATCTTTGCTTAACTTATCACCCCAAGTCAAATTTGCTAAGCTTATAAATCAAGGGCCCAATCTTTTGTTACCTGTTACTCAGGGAAGCCACAGTACTTTTTGGTTTAGTTCAGTGAGAAAGATCACAGGCCTCCAAAACCAGTTCAGTTATACTTTTCCCCTTCCCTACTGCTAATTGCTGGAAGCCTCAGCAGATCTCTGAAGCTGCCTTATAGTTTCAGAACAGCCCTGCAGCTGCTGATGAGGGTTAGAACCAGCACTGCCCCAGGGATGCAAGCTGCCACCATCCAGCAGACTAAGGGCTTGATCTTCTATGTTCATCACCCTCTTCCCTTCTCCATAGTCCAGTTACAGCTGTCATACTTGTGAAGCTTCTGCCTCAAGCACTCTGATCCACTTCTGCAAAACCTTGAAGCTTGTTTTGGTGATGCTCAGTCACCACTTGAGTGGTAAATTGGCTTGTTGTGCATTACATCCATGGTTGTCTTCTCTCAGTAGCTCTTCTGCATGCTTTCCCCAGCACACCAAACCTTGTGTTTAGCATGAAGCCTTCTTGCTATTATTAATCACCAGCAATTGAATCCTTGTCCTAGCAATATAACCTGTCAGTGAAGCAGTTATAGAATGAGAAGTGCAGTAATTTGTAGTGACAGGGTGTGGCATATGCTGGCTAGCTTATAGGTTGGCACATGCTCTACCTACTCCCACAACTATTTGAGGTCAAAATGCTTCAAGAGGGAAGACAAATCTATTAATATAATTCTAAGTACTGTGGCTAAGATCCAGGTAAGGAAAGCCTCAAGAAGATATCTTTAGAGAAAAAAATTATTTTCCATCTATATTATGAAAACTAATAATTGCCTTTTATGAATAGTCTTATATGGTCACTGGGTCAGTATCAGAGTGGTTTATCTGCTGTGCAAGTAACTAACTGTGTACATGAGATCTGCCAAACCTCTGGTCTATTTTGGAGAGCTGACTTTTCAGAATGCCTTTCATTCATAAACCTGCTTTCCTTTGCCATCTGCTGCATCTGCCATGCTTTTCCCATATTGCTTATTCTTTTTCCCACTTCTCTGTCTTGCTCATAGAGTGGTACTGAGCTTACTACTCTTTATTTTCAGTGTATCAGCTTTGATCTACCTGATCTTTTATTCAAAATGATTGATATCAGAAATTATGACATGAAAGCTAGGGAAAATACTGCTGATGTTAAAGAAAGAGATCTGGTGAGGTCCCTTATTTTGTAATTATTTATTGTATTTTGTATTTACTGTTTGTCATAAGGTTTTAGACATAGAAGTCTAAGCTTCCCATCCTAGATGAGAGGAGTACTCAATGGCACATTCAGATATTCAAGCTGATGAACTAACTAACTCTTTATTAGACTGCAAATGAAAGACAAAATGCATTATTTTGTTACTGTGCCTCTCATGACATTTTAGATTCAAATAGAGCTTTTTTGGTTCATGCTGTCAGTAAGCATTTTTGTAACAGCTGTTCTTTCCTTTAGTTAATTACTTATCAAATGTCAAAATGTGATGGCTGAGTGAAATGTCCTGTTATCTGAACAAGCCCTAACTTTGCAATCATTTTCTGTAGACAAACAAAATATGAGGTGCTACATGAAAAAAATCATGAGATGTGAGGCCAGAATCAGTTATGTATACAAAAGTACTTTGACTCAACAGGATGAGTCTACATTTATTTTAAACCTTGCATTTATTTCCATGAATGAAGAGCAAGGATCAGGATATCTCAAGAACAAAATATCTGTTTGTAGCTCTACTCTGGAAAGCATAGATCTCAGCTGTGCATTAAAAGCCCATGGGTTCAAAAGCTCTAAAGAAACAGGCAAGAGAGCTTCACTGAGCCCTGCAGCAACTCTGGCTGTTCAACGAGCAAAGGCAGGAAGACTATGGTAAAAAAAGACTATGGGCAGCATTTTGATCAGAGGAGTAGAAAAGAATGTGCCAGCATGCACTTCCTTACCCTGGGACTGTGTTAAATCGCAAAATGGGAGTTTGACTCCCTGGAGAGGGAAAAAGAAGGAAGTAGCATGAAAAGGGTCTTTATCCCTACCAGCCATTCACAGCATCAAGGAGGGGAAACTGAGGCAAAGGATTATTGTCTGCAGTGCTGTGAGCAGTCATGTTCTCCTTTGATTCTATATAATGTACGGCTAGGCTTCGCGAACGANCAAGGGATTTTCAGACTGTGCCTGAGATTCTATATAAAAAGAAGAGCTTATTTATCAGTTTTTGTTAGTCCTTTCCCCTCAATCAAACTTTACTTTTAGGAGGGAAATATGGCCTATCATGGGAGTCCAGAGGAGGTATTTTCCCGTAGCTTGAGCAAGCATTCAACTAGTAACAAAGGACATCTTCCTCCTTTTTGTTGCTAATTATATCTAAGAAAGCAGTTTTATCTTCCATTTATAAGTAGCAAGTTATTCTGTGCTATCTGAATGCAGTCTAAACAATGATGAAATATTTAGAAATTACTTGGTAGTGATGAACTAACAGATAATGGAGTTCTCAGATTCTTGTTTACATTACAGCATCCATATGTAATGCTTGATAATGTATTTGCTGTGACATTGGCATGCTTATCTACATCAGTTAAAATGAATGTAAATTTATAATCAACTGTGATTGGAATACTATTCCACATCATTGAATTATTCACAACAAGAAATGTTCCATTAATCTATCCAAGACACAAAAGAACAGGTTTTTTATACTAAAAAACGAAACAAAACAAAACAAAAACACAAAACAAAGCTGCCTACAGTTGCTTGTGATATTCCTAAACATATTTTTCAATCCTGGCGTACAGTAAGCAACTATGTTTCTTCAAAATACCCACTTATTCTGAAAACAGTACTCATAAGAAGCTTCTTTCTTGTGCATAGGTTTCTTTAAAAGTGCTTGCATCAATAAAAGTGCTATAAATAGTATGGAGGGCTCAAAAATGAAGATATTCTTTTAAAGAGCTAGATGGAAATTAAAGAGTCCTCTGATCTGAGAAATAACTATCTCCTTTTACTTCTAGAAATGATAATTCAGCATAAACACTGCAGGACATTTTTCCTCAGTTATGTGCTCATTCTGTGAGCTGCACTGAGGGCATGTGGGATGTGTAGCACATTGTAAAGCCAGGCTGCTAGAAACTGAATCTGTGAAGCTAAAACCCTAAATCAACATCATTGTTTGATTGGGGCAATCTTGTAGCTTCTAAGAGCTATTAGGCCTGCTGTTTGTTTAAAAAAAATCAAGTAGCAACAAACAAGCTTTCCATGCATTGAGGTGATTCACAGCACATCTACTGGTGCTCAAAATATTGTGAGCTACATAGGTTAAAGATTATATTTTAAGGACAATTTATCTAACTCAAACGCCTTTTGCTGTTGATGGGCATTGTAAGATCCACGAGTCACCCTCACGCTTAATCACTGTAGCTAATAATTGGAGAATGGGAGTTCCCCATGGAAGCAGTTGTGTAGTGTTGATTTTAGTAGGTCCTTGCCCAAGTCTATACTTTTCCATGATGTGAGGGTTATCTCCTAGTGTCTTTGCCTCATGAATAACCCCAGTGACTTCATTGTGAATCAAACACTGAATATTGTGAAAGCCTGACTCCACCAAATACAGTGGTAAAACAAACATTGTGTGCAGTGAGGACAAGATCTCACCTGCACAGTCTCACTCAGTCCAGCTCTGTCAACAGAGAGATAAGAATCACAGGGCCAGTGTCCTCTTAAATTTTCACTAAGTGAACAGGGTGAAGTATTTGCCAGCCAAGCTAATTTCAGTCTTGAGCACAGAGGTACTTCTTTATATCATTGAGTCTTGGGTGCTTTGTATTGGCTTACACAATTTGTCTTTTTTATGCCTCAGGCTGAATACTGCTTTCAGCCAAGTATTTCCACAAAGTCAGTGAGAGCTCCAATCCCCACTTCAAATCCAACAGGACAGAGTTATGAAAGCAAATCTTGCAACCACTGTGCAGAGGTGTGCTGAAGAAGTGTCATGCTTTGCCTAGCTGATTTTCCCTTGTCTGGTAAGGGAGGCTGTGTATGCCAAGTACTCTTGGTGGGGCTTATATTAATTAAAGCTGCAGGACTCCTGCTGCAGCTCACTTGTAAGATAGTCCTTGAAGTGGTTTGAGTTAGCCTGTTTTATTTATGGCAGAAAAGTAAATGCCTGGGCTACAAGGTAGGAGCTACATGAGAAGCTTTGAGTTCAGCAGGCTTAGGAACCTGAAGCTGCCATTATGTTCAGGCACATAAGTCCCTGAGTTAATTTAATTCAGCTTTTACACTTAGCTGGGGTTGTTCATCCCCTCTGTAAATGAAGCCACCTTATTTGGGTAGCCAGTATTGTTTTAGAAGACTAATTTTAGATCCTCAGGTTAGAAAACTTTGACCTCAGGTTTTATTTAGGATGCAGGACCCTTATGCAAATTGCAGCACAGAGTGGGGGAAAAAATGCAACACCTGGTTTTATAGCTTCTACTCTAGTGCATGGTGGCAAACCCATTTAACTAAGCTGTACAGAACCATCATCACTTCTGCTTAATTATAAATCTGTTGCATATTATTTTGGGTTTTGAAAATGAATAAACAGATTTACCTCTAATCTATATTGATCTCTGTCAAGAGATGAACAGATGATGAACTGAAACCATCCAGTTCTATTCCAGTGCATTTTCTGTCTGTAGAGAAATGGAAAAAATGTTTACAGTAATTAAGACTAAACACTTCAAGAAAATGATTATGGTAGTAAGGAAAAAAGAAGAGAGGGAGGAAGGAAGAAAGAAGGAAGGAAGGAAAAGAAATAAAGAGTAAAACCATGTGTGAGAAAATGTTCCATATGCCAAGGTCAGTTGACACCAGAACGCAGAGGGCAGGAAACATGCTCATCAGTTTGAATATTGAGCTGTATTCATCTTGGCAAAATGCATGAAGGTGAGCATATTGTTTAACATCTGTGTGTTTCAGTTTTGACGCCTCCTGAATGGGGAACATAGCTATCTAGAATGGAGCTGAGAACACTTTAAAGGCATACAGTTTGGTTTTGTCCTGATACTGTATTAATCAGAAGAAACAATCTCTCACCTTCCAGGTCTATCACTAAATTAGGAAAGACATACAATAAGAGTGCTGGAGAAGTGATAAAATTCAAATGTATAGCATGCTGTTAGGAAAGACAAAATGGCAGATGGCACCTATCGTAAGCTACAAAGGCCAGGAGGGCATCAAGCTTTGGTTCTTTGTGAGCAGATCCTTTCTGGCTTAGGTTTATAAACATCACAACATCTTGAATGGTACCTTGAAATTTATATCTGCCATGAAAGCATTAAGTGGATGGAGAATCCCTCACTAGGGTGGTGAAATTTCAGTTCTAGAGCAGTATGTGACCTGGTTGGCATTTCCATGTCCTGTAATCTGTCAGTTCCATCTCCCTAGATTTGGAGAAAAAAGATCTCTATTTCCTCTGCTTTCTACTCATCATCACTTGTCTGATGTAACTTCTATGTAAACTGCCTGAATAGCAAGCAAACTGATCAATGCAGTGACCATCGGGATATACAGCCAGAGATGGTGAACCTCAGTGACTACAGACTTAGGTCTACTTAGCCAGTTCTGAGAAGGAAACATGAACAAGGATGAGGCTGTTTTCAGTTTCCCAAGTATAAGCATAATGAAGACTTCCTTATCAGCTATGACTTCAATTCTCACAGGTGTCTAGATGTTCAAGCTAGCCCTGGGGCCAATTAGCATGTGCTGTACCCTGAGTAGCCCTTTGTTTGATGAATGTTATTCAGAAAACCACAAAACACAGCACAATGATTCTTTCTCCAGAGACAAGAATCATCACAGTACATTTATTTCTTCCTTGGAGAAGGAAATACATACACAGATCTGTTTTCTTCTTAATTTCTGTAGCTGTAGGAGATCATTAGCTTATTTCAATGTCCTATTCCAATTACATTCTGGTTCGCAACCCTATAAAATTCAAAATAACATGAAAAATGCTGGTTTGAGTTAAAACACAGCTAATTCTGTTCAGGGGTTTTACTTTTCAGCTAAGCCTTTCTCAGTGGTTGCACTTCATGTTCACAGCATATTTTTGAAGGTAGTGTCTGCTTCTAGAAGTGATAACACTTGAACTGTATAGTTACTACCAAGGATTGGTATGCAGACATTCTCTTGCTTATACTTGCTCCTGTGCAGGCCAAGGTCACTGCTAAATCTTGTGTACTGTGTTGGGGATGTAGAAAGTAAAAGGCTGCAACTGTTGGGAGGAATGGATGGTTCAGGTGACCCTAAACTGATCAACAAGGTACTTCATTCCATTTGTAGCATATTCAGTATAAAACTGGGGGATCACAAGGGTCAAGGTCTCTTCTTCAACAGCTGATGTCTGAGGAAGACTCTGTCTGTTCTGCCTTCTATGTGTTCCCAAACTGTGTGTTCCTGAATCTAGTTGCAGAATCCAGCTCCTGAATCTAGTTCCCAACTGCCCCTGAGCTCATACTGGGGCTTCCATATTGCCTACTCCCAGCATCAGTGATGATTGTTATGTAATTGCTATGAGGAGGGTTGGATTCAATATTGATTTTGTATATATTTCATTTTTATTGTTATTATTTTCATTAAAGCTTTTTTAGAGAGCATCTGTCATTCATTTAGAGGCCAGCTCAGCCCTAGCCCTTGACAGCAAGTCATTTCATCTTTCTCTGTTTTGGCTTCCCTGCCCACCTGTAGAAACAATGACATCCTCACCCTTTGAAGACTACTTTGGAGATGTCTGGGTGAAATGGGTATTCTAAGGCATTAATTGTTACTGAACAACACGTGGCACAAAAGAGGATTGGCTTTTGTTTGGAGCTCTCAGATCCTTTTGCAACATGGTATTCCTAAAGGAAGTCCTTTTCTAACAGCCTTGGGAGTTTTACTGCTCGTTCCTCCCTCCTTTATCTGATATTTCTTGTTTTCCATTTGTGTGGGCAACACCAGGGCCTGGAAGCTATACACCCACAAGGTGGTTTCCCAAGCATCCATGAACTACTGCCAGCTTGGGTCAGGAGCATGGCATCTTTTTCAACATGCAAACTAGTGTTAGGAATACAAGGGGGAGGGCAATGCCTCCTCTGTCTGCACACGATTTCACACCTGGGAGAAACTGGGAGGTGGTTTGGAAGTAATTGCAAAAGAAGAGGGAGTCACAGGCCATGAGGCTCAGAGGAAGGAAAAATATTTGGGAGGAGGAGGAAGATGATTGAAAAATTTTTCAGAAATCTACAAGCCGTCTGGCAGGAAAAGTAGAAATACACCTGGTGACAAAAGACTGTGATTAGGTAAACATTGATCAGTAAAGAAGGCTCTAAACATAAGGAATGTCCTTATTGATAACAATAAAAGAAGGTGAAAACTCTTTAAGTTTTATGTTCTGGACTAATTTTGGGATTGTACTTAGGTCAATGTGTAATTTAAAGTATTGACTTCAGTGGGAGTACTTGTGCTTTGAGAGCTCTGTTTGTGTGTTACATATCTGTCGGAGCCAGGGACTCTGGTGGCAGTGATGATCTTCGATAGTTAAAGTTGCTAAAGTGTTTTTAATTCTATTTTTTGCACCTTCTCCAGCACTTAAAATTGCTTATAACTTTCTGAAACTACATGCACTGAGCTGAAGTCTTCTATCACACAGTATCACAGTATGTCAGGGGTTGGAAGGGACCTAGAAAGATCATCTAGTCCAACCCTCTGCCAGAGCAGGATCACCTAGACGAGCTCACACAGGAATGCATCCAGGCAGCTCTTGAATGTCTCCAGAGAAGGAGACTCCACAGCCTCCTGGGCAGCCTGTTCCAGTGCTCCATCACCCTTACTGTAAAGAAGTTCTTCCTCGTGTTAATACTAAACCTCCTGTTTTCTTTTTGAAACTGGTTTCATGCATGTGGGCTTGAAGGAAATGAGTTCAGCCATTTTAAATCAGGAATGGCCTTTGTTCTTGTGTGCTGGCTTTAAATATTTTAGAAATGCTTTCTGATCCATGCAGTTGTTTTTAATTAGAGGTCAGACTTGCAATGTGCAAGCACACTCTCTTCTAAGACTTGTAAAACTGAACACTTCATGGAGTGACAAGCTGTGGATGTGATCTATCTGGACTTCTGCAAGGCCTTTGACACGGTCCCCCACAACATTCTACTGGCTAAGTTAGAGAGCTGTGGATTTGATGGGTGGACTGTTCAGTGGATAAGGAACTGGCTG
>VWZO01022659.1:71770-112814 GCA_013396975.1 Bucco capensis | reverse complement strand
GCTGATGGAGCAGGTCCAGAGGAGGGCCACGAAAATCATCAGGGGGCTGGAACACCTCTCCTATGAGGACAGGCTGAGGGAGCTGGGATTGTTCAGCCTGGAGAAGAGAAGGCTTCAAGGGGACCTACTAGTGACTTTCCAGTACCTAAAGGGAACTTACAAGAAGGCTGGAGAGGGCCTGTTTGCAAAGGCCTGGAGTGAAAGGACAAGGGGCAATGGTTTTAAATTGGAGAAGAGTAGATTTAAACTGGATATTAGAAAGAAGTTCCTCACCACAAGGGTGGTGGAACACTGGAACAGGTTGCCCAGGGAGGTGGTTGAGGCCCCATCCCTGGAAGTATTCAAGGTGAGGCTTGACAGGGCTCTAAGCAACCTGCCCTAGTTGGGGATGTCCCTGCCCACTGCAGGGGGGTTGGACTAGATGCCCTCCAGAGGTCCCTTCCAACCCAAACCATTCTATGATTCTATGATACTATGTAAAGCTCACCTTTGTTGTTTTACCTTTTTTGGTAATTTTCTTGAAGTAGTCCTAAAATATGTAATGACTTGTGCTGTATTCCTAGACAAGGTGGAGTTTTAGGTTTCTGCTTAGATGAGCAAAATAAATAACCAGGCCTTAATACTACAAACAAAGTGAGACGTGGACAAGGGAAACTGTAGAATAAGCTTCCTAAAATGGAGTATACAAACTCACGAGGTATTAAATTCATCACTGTTGCTTTTGCTGAAATTGAAAAATGTTACATCTATGCAATTTTTCTCTATGTGAGGCTGAACAAAGTCTTGGAAAACCTTGCATCAACAGAAGGGCATTTGTAGGACAGGGGAAGACTTTGCTGATGACAAAACACGCTTTCCTTGAGGTGTTTTATTCATGTGGCTCCTGGTGTTCCTCAGGCAGAAAAAGCTTTCCACAAAGTGATGTGGCTGGTACTCACTTGGGAAATACTGAACTGCTTTTGAAAAGCAGTAAAAAATTCTGCTCAAGAGTTGGTGATCGAATCTGCATGGTGGCTTTGTGTCCTGTATCTGACTGGTGTTAGCAATGCATGTGCCTGTATAGATGTACTTGTATTGATGTCTGGCTGCTGAGAGGGAGAAAATCCTTGTCTCAGCTGTCACTTTACATCCTTCTCTGGTGGCATAGTTTCCTTAGCAGTGGTGGAAAAGAGCTTGTATCAGGCCTGGTACTCTGGGTGAAATGGAAAGAAACTTGGGGTCTGCAGTGTGCCGTGTCTTCAGGTCATCACCTGGAAGGTGCTGAGCTACCATTATGAGCAGAAAGGTGAGCATGGCCAGGTGTTGCCACCCTGCCCAGGGAAGCCCTATAAACAAGGCATGGCATCACAGAAATGCCTTGCTCCTGTTTCACTTGTCATTCACAGTTTTCCTAAATCTTCTTCCCTTGTGAAATTCTTCTTGGCTGTTTTGGTGCTCTCCAGCTAACCAGGACTAGAGGTGGGTTCCCCTGATACATCCAAGGGAAAACAAATGTTGTTGTGTGTTGTTTATTTCCTTTATGGAAACACATGGCAGAATGAGGGTGGAGCAGATGGGTGTACCTTCCTCAAAGGAGAGTAAGGACAAATGGAAATAGGTGAGGGTGGTAGAGCCACCCTTATCAGGCATCATAAAACTCCCTTTGATTGAAAAATACCGAAGAAGAAAGCTGTAATGGCATGAGTATATATAATAACCTGAGTGGCATGGTTTAGATGTTGGGCGTATAGGGTCATAGACTGGACTTGATGATCCTGGGGGGTCTTTTCCAGTCTTCGTGATTCTGTGATTCTGTAATATCTTCTGGTATTTCTTGCTACAGGAAAACTTCAGAAGAGGTGGGGCAACTCAGAGATGACTTGTCTCCAGTATCAGGTGGGACTGGTAAATATTCCTGTCCCTTGGATGGACAATGTCTTTGCAGCCTGTGAATTATTTGTAGTGGTGTCACTGGCTCTGGTAATCACTACCTAGCTAAGGATACAAGAGAAAACAGAGTGGTTTACTGCACTTAGTGCATAGGAGTCATTTAAGACACTGGAAATAGTGTGTTCTAGCACCTATCAACCAGTTCTGCCTGTGCCCTATTTGCCATTTTTGTAGCACGGAGTTCCTAAAGGGGCAAGGGAAAAGACTTGCTGCTGAGGTCTGCAGGCTTTCTGACTTGCCTGCAGTTTTGTCCCTGTGTTACAGGAACACAACTTGTATCTCAGCCCCACCCCATGCCCTGGTGTTTATCCATGGACAAATTGCATTCTCATTCTCTGTTAGCAAGCCCAGTCATTATCTGCTCTGCTTAGGCTGTAAACAGTGGGGGAAAAGGCCCCTGTGGCTTTACAGCACCTAGCTCAGAGGGAATCTGATCTTGGATCAGACTTTGGACTTTCTTGAAATTTGAATCATTCTAAAGGTCACTGGTCCTGTGGAGATTGGGAGAAACTTGCACCTGAAGGAAGAGGAGAGCTTAGGCAGCCATCTGCTTCTGTGTTGTGAACACTCATAACATGCAGGTTGCCCAACACCTCACTTTTTAAATCCCTGTAAGTACTGGATTGCTTTGTGCTCCATCTAAATGACTGAGACAAACAGCAGGTAGAAGAGTCTGATTATACCTATGTGATCTCCTGGGAAGATGAATTATATGCTTCTCCTTAGTATTGGGAAGCACAAAGGTTTCTTGACTTGTTTTACTACACTATGTCAGATCTACCAACCAATCTGCTGACAGGAAAAGCCTGGACAGGAGACCTTTTGATCCTCTGGCACATAAAGGCCTTCAGAGAGATTCTGGAAATGCTGGTCCAGGAAAGGAAGTAAAGTCTGAATGCTGCACCCAACCTGATCCTTTCCTTGCTTTCAGCAGTGGTAATTAGATGTGGCTTCACTGTGGTCAGCAAAGTGTTACCACTACAGAGCCAGTAAGAAGGGAGAGGGGGCCCAAGTATACACTCCATGCCTGCTGCTTGGTGGGACAGCCAACAGCCCAGTAAGCTTCTGCCCTTCTTGCTAAACATTCTTGGGCTTGACTTAGTGTCCTAGGAAAGATCCTAAGTGAGATCCCAGCTCTGAAACCCTCCCACTACCCCACTTGCCCTAGTGTGGAGAATTCAGTAGCTTATAGACTTGTGTCTCACCACCAACACAAGCAATTGTCCACTGAAAACAGCTCTTGACTTGTGTCAGGTTAAAGGCTGGCCTTTGCTCTCAGGTTACCATCACTGTGAACAGATCTGCGGTGCTTGATTTAATGAGCCTCAGTGAGAAGCTGTTACACTGTCATCTCCTTCCCTGAATGGAAGGAAAAGACTGATTAATAACTCAAACATTCCACCTGACCTGTAGGGGGTTTTGCCACCAATTATGTTTTTGCTGGTGTAACTCTGGGGTTCCCCTTGGAGTAGGTGAGGTAGTTCTGATATATTCAACCTCCTTGTGTTGCTGTTTGTCTGAACATGGCTCCCTTTGTACTGATGTAGCTGCCTGGTAGGTAGCAAGGGACGCATGGCTGAGTTTTCTTTGTAGTTGCTTTCAAATATTTATCTGCAGGAGGATAATGGATAAACTGTGTTTCCACTTGCTGTCAGAATTTCAGGAAGGATTTTATTTCCCTGTGCTCTTTCTGCTCTCAGAGCTCTGACAAAAGTGGTTTTATCCTGCTGGCAGAGGACCATCTCTCCTTTTCCCCCTCTGCTCCCAGCAGGGATATACTTGACATTCCCAGACTGAGAGCATGCCAGGAAAGTACCTATGTTTTGGGAACTCAGCTGAATCTGCTTTTCTGGGCTATATGGTACAATCTATGATAGAGACTCCTGCTCTTTCTCCTCTTTTTCTTTTCTCTCTTCTCCCACTCTCTCTTTTAACTGGTGAGAAGGTGAGCAAAGCTGCAGGATGTACCATCCTGACTCTAGCATGAGGTGTAGGTGTCCAGCACATCTCAGAACTAAGCACCGATTTCAGTCTTGTCAGCATGGCCATTAATGTGAGCAAGTCTTAAGACCCAACTGCAGCTTCTGTTCTAAGTGCTTATGGCTTATGAAGGGTCTCAAATGAATCATTTAAAACCTGGATTAAAGCCTTAAATCTGCTGAAAGTCTGGTATACTGCTCAGTTTTAACTCAGCACTGAGATGATACCACTTAAAATAGGTCTGTCCATGGGGACTGATGTAACATGTTGTCTGCTCATTACTGTTCAATGCTTCCTATTTCCTCCAGTCTGAAGGTCTTCTCTTCCTTTACTGTAGCTCTGACTATGCATTAAGAGTTTTAGTGTGTCATTAGAACCACCTGGTACCACAGCACCTGGAGCATCAATGTACCTGGCCTTTGTGTTAATGATGGTGTTACAGGCTACGTGCTAGCAAAGATGAGGATTATTGTACAGGGTTGCCTTCTGCCTCCCCAAGCCCTTACAGTGGCAGTGTAAGTTTTTATAGCATTATAAAATATAGTTCAAGGGGAGAACCTTACACTGAACAACCTGCCTCTCTGCTTCTTAAACTCTGCCCTTTTTGCAAGGTTCATGCACTACTGTGATTCTGGTGCCTGGGAGACAGGGTGTACACAGTGGAGGGAAGCACAGGAATGTGTGTATTGCCATGTTGTGATATGCCACACATGCACTCATTTTCTTAGAGCATGACAAAGGAGGGGCTGCAGCCTCCTTACCTGCCTCCCTGCATGCCAAAACTGGGTATTTTGCAGCTGCTACCCTCTTTTATTCAATGCATCTCATCTTTCTTTTGGCAGGAAAGTCGTTCTTCTCCCCTGAGCCCAGACATGAAGTGAAATTCATCTCTTCTTCCTGTTTCATGAAAGAATCTCTGCAAAGGAAAGGATCCTTTAGCTGCAGAAAGCCACTATGAGCTCTCCACAGGACACTCCTTGCAAAGCACAGTCACCAGATGCTATGGCTCAAGGGTATAAGGAGGTGAGAAGGGTTTGTGTTCTTGCCTGGCTTTCCATGCCCAATTTTCATATTAGATGTGTGTTACTTTTACATTGTGGCTTATAGTGGTAAAGTACAGCCTGGTGACTGGAAGGGAAATAATTTGTAACCTAACTGAGAAGTAAAATCTTGGACTGTCAGCTGCAGTCCAGTTTGATGTACAATACTAGTGTTAAGCTGTTCTCTCTTAACTGCTTGATATCTAAAGTCATGTTTAAGACCTTGTGCTGGGTTTTTTTTCCAAAACAAGGCGCTTCATTAGTATGCACAGACGTAGCAATGTGTCAAGGGAACACCTAACACTCGATAGATAAACATGTACATCACTCCTCTCCACGTGGGAGGAGCAGTCAGAGAACTGCATCACACTGAGTCCTGCTGGGTGCTCCTCTGTCTGCAGCCTACTTGGTATGCAAAGATACCTTTTCTGCAGTGAAAAGGCTTTGATTCACCCAGGTCAAGATCACTTTATTAGCATTGCAAAAATGCTAAAAGCCTATAGAGCTGCTAACCTTCTGCTCAGTTTGATCATCTGCTACCTATGTGATCCTAGCAGAGATAACTTGGAAAGGTGTGTTTATTGCTTTGCACTTAGCAGATATGGATATGACAGGCATTTCACAAACAGGTTCTTAGTTAAAGTCTGTTGCTAAGCAATAGTTTAAGATAACGAATATATACAAATCCCTGAATGCTCAATTTTTAGGGCTTTAGACACTTGTAGGAGAGAGGTATAGCAACATCCTGCTTTTGTCCCAAGCACCCAAAAGAAACGTTAATCTTTATTAGCCTGTGAACAGCATTAAATTGTAAGGATCTGCAGCATGTTCCTGCTCCTGCAGCCAGCTGCAGCACACAGCAGAATAAGCAGATGCAAGTGAACTCCCCATCTGAAGTGACAGGGTATAGAGAAAGGACAACTCCTTCTACCTGTGCCTTTATTTATGGCAGACTTTTGCAGAGGGAGATGATGGAGAAAGAACCTCTCTTTTTTTATCCCTCTTTCTGCTTCTGTGCATGCCATCCACATGGCCCTTCTAGCTAGAGGTCACCTCGGGAGCATGTCTGTCACCCACATCACATTGTGCCCATCAGCCAGTGAGTCACTTCATAAGCAAAGGGGAACCCTCCAATGTTGGTTCTCTGCTGCTCACGTCTCATGGATTGCGTCACAGATTTGGGTTGATTTAATCTAAAACTGAACTGCTTCTGCATTCTCCATATGCCCTGTAGCTTCAAGTCACCCAGTTTCTACTCATGCCCCCTGAGCAGTTTTCTCTGCTTTACAGCCTGCCTTTAGTGGATCCAAGCAATATCAGAGGGGCAGGAGGAGAGCCCCATCTCTGCATCTCAGCAGCAGGCTCATGGAAAGCCTTCTTGTCTTCTGCTCTTCCTGTTTCTGCAGCACATGTGAAGCAAAAGCTAGTAGCTGCAGGAGCTTGGCAGCAGTGTGGGATTGAACTGATCTGACACACAGGGTGCAAATAGAGTCATAAAGTATATGTGGCAGTGTGATGCATATTAAAGCGATTCGCAGGGTAATGTTTCCCTGACTATATTCTTAGTAACAGAGAGAAGTGATCTTCTCACCTTAGCTGTAGGCACATTACAACACCCACTGAAGAGGCTGTTAGAAGCTCAATGTAGTGCTGGCTCCAGAAGACCTCAAAGCCTGGGTATGCAAGGGCCTCCTCCCTGCTCTGCATGGACAACCTGTGTCCTGCAACTCTGCTCTATGAGGATGTTGCATACTGTAAACCCACAGTCACCACATGCTTTCTCCTCTTCCTGGCTCTTGGTGGCATATACAAAAACAAGCCCAAGAAATGACTGAGTTCCCTCAGGAATGAGGAAGGACCAGATTGGCTAAAATGAGAGGAGAACGATTTATATCTGTGTAGTTACTAATCCTTTATTTGGGAAAACAGAACTGTTTGTCCGGTGCTTCTTGGACCTTTGGCTTAATATTAAAATGACCTTCACACAAACCTTCTCAAGCTTCTTCCTAGAGGGGAAGACAGAAGTTACGGTGTTCTTTCCATTGTCTCTTGCTTCAGAGCAGAGTCTTAAAAACTGGGCTGCAGCTGCCCTCTCTAGTGAGGCCACAAATGGAGCAATTCCATTTCAGCTCTGGAGATGTTAACTCCTTAGTCTGCAGGGTAGGTCACTAAAATCCCAGCTGGCAAAAGGTCTAATGATCTTCCCTGGAGTATGCCCTAAAGCAGGAGAGGAGTCTTGCTTTTCACCTGCTCTTTGCAGGTCTGAGAGCTCTGAAGCTCTAGCTATGGGAATTGCCTTCTCCTCTCCTCCTTCCCAATGTGCTAGCACAGAAGGTGTGTGTAGGGGTGGGAGGGACTGAAAAGAAGGAAGAACCCCCTTTTCTTTCAGTATATCTATCTGGTTCCTCCAAAGCCTTCTGCAAAACACTGGCAATATAATTTTCTGCCTGTGGCCTTGCTTAACAAGCTCCTCTTTCACAGAATCAGTGTGATGTTTGAAGGCACCTGTGGAAACCATCCACTCCAACCCCCTTCTCCAAGCAGGGTAACCAAAACAGGTTGCTGATGTGATGGGAGTTTGTCTGTTTCTAAGGGTGTAGGCCCCACAACCTCTCCAGGGAACCCATTCCTGTGCTGGACCACGCTCACAGGAAGAAGTTTGTTTCATGTTTAAATGGAATTTCTGGTATTTCACTATCACCAACAACATAACCTCATCTGAGCAGGGCCAAGAGTTCCTGCCTTCAGGTTTCTGCTCAGAGAAGGAAGATTTATCTTCTTCCATATGCTGTTTCTGGGATGCTACATGTGTTCCCATGACACACAGCTACTCTTGTCTTTTCCAAGCACAAGGAAGTGGCAATATCTCCTCTTGGTTTCCAATAGATTTAAAAGCCTGCTGACAGGCTTGTGAAGTTATATGTGCAAGCCCTAAATTGAAACACAAGCTCATCTACTTAGTATGTACTTCACAGTCTCTAGTGGTGGTTTTCTGGACCACCTTTGTGCTTTTCTGCCAACATGAATGAAGGCATCTTGAGATCATATGCTACCTTTACTGCAAGTTACTTTTTAACCTGATAAGAACACTATTATCATACAACCTTTAAAGCCCAAGAACACAGATACCTGAGCTGCTGTTAACAGACATGGCAAAAGCTTTCCTGCATATTCTTCTGGGAGAGTTTAATCATGCAAGTTACTTTTGTTATACCAAATTCCATTCAATGCCTCTCCAATTTTCCTGTCTTTACATCAGACATTACATGTTAAGGAGCCTAGAATAACAGCTGCTGCCACTCATGTTAACTGAGAGGAGCACAGGACACTGAAGTGTCTAGTTTCTCATCACTTATGGGATGGATAAAAGTATCTGTTGTACTGACTAGTCCATCAAATATGAATGATGCAGATAGAATGGCTGTTTACACGCAGTGATCTATTTTAGTTAAATTGAAAACACACATGAGAGTATTTCAGCTTTGTGGATAGAAAGCACTGGAAACGTTGGGTTTGGATTTGTTTGTTTGTTTGTTTGTTTCATCTTTTCCACTTGCTGGTGACAATTAGCTTTCAGGGCTGCCCAATCTGTGGATGGGAGAGGATGAGCTCTCTTCTTCTAGGACAAAGATCTAAATATCCTTAGTTATCCAACTAAATCTCATGAAATTGAGGACGAGGTGCTTGCCTCCCTTTATCATTCTAATTTTACCTGAATACTAAGTTCTTTTGTACAGTGTTAACATAAGCATTTACAAAGCCAGTCCCTCTGGAGGATGACAGAAATTATTTTGCTTAATGTTTAATGGCTTCCTCTCTCTCTGGACTCTGTGCCAGTGATACTTTAACGAATAAGCTCTGGAAGGATATTATAACCTCACTTCATCTATTAGGACACTACATAGAAATTTATTTTGTACTCTTGTGAATTATATACACACAAATCGAAGACACATATGCAATAACTGATTGCAGAGAGCATCGTCTGCAGCAAACTCATCAGGAGAATTAATTACTCTGCAGAAAATCCCTTAACCTTTGTGGAATTCCTGGTACTGTGTTTATTAATGCCCTTGCTTTGTTTTGAAGTAATATCTCTCTGTTATCTGAAAACATGTTCCAGATTTGAAAATTAATGTACAGCATTAAGGTTCCCTCTGAACATACTAATTATATAGAAAGCAAAAACTGGGGTTTTGTTCTCTGCTGCATCAGCGTATAAAAAAGCACAAATGTGTCCCCCCCCGTGCAGAAACTTCTGAGACCAGAACCAAATGATACAGGGCTAAACTCCTTTGGAGGAGGAAAAGAAAAAAAAAATAAAGGACCTTGGTTTCCATGGATAAATGTTGATTACAAGTGGAAAGCTTCGCTGAATTAGCCTTTATCAGGATTTGTCCGTACGGCTCAGTGGCTAATGTTTTGCTGTGGAAAATATTTCTCCAACAGCAAATGGAGATGAAGGAAAATAGCAGACTGTTTGGCAAAAGGTCTGCTTCAGTTAGAAAAACAATGCTCAACATGCACATGTTTCTGTCAGGAAGACAGCTAGCAGGAACACAGCAACTCTAGTAACTTTGCAAGTAGTAAAAACAGGATGCATCAGGAATAGCACACTTGGTATGGAGTAACCCACACAGAAATATGCTGCCACAGGAAGTTCTGTGTGTGTGGAGATCTGCACCAAGTGGCAAAGCATCACTGGAGCTTTCTGTAGTATTTTTGCCATAACAAAAGCTAGTGACTAGTCACTGAAAATTTCAAGTGACCTTGGTAACCTGACTTCTGACTCGTTCTGTGGCAAGATGGTGGCCTGTCCTGTTTATTGGGAGAGCTATGATGTGTAACCATGGGGAAGCTGTTGCAAGTGTGTATCAGGGCAACTCACTTGCCATTATGCTGCTGACTGCATGGACATATGGGACTATGCAATGAAGGCAATGGAAGAACTTGGTTCAGTAGGTTATAAGCCTGTAGCCTTGTTTCAGGGATATACTCATGGAAATGAAAGCAGGCAGTAACTGTGATGGGTATTGGAGCAGACTGATGTTCCTTGAATCTGTTGTATTTGAGATTTGTGGAGTTTGATGCTGCTTCTGTGGCACAGAGTTTCTTCTGCTTTTGCTGGAAAAATACATGTCATTTTATGCATGCTGCATCATGCTTATATGTTACATAGCTGTAATTATAACCCTGCAGAGTAAGTCAGTAGAGAGCAAAGATTATTGACTTCCACTGGTATGTTCCAGGTGATACAGATAGAATAAGAATGACTATGAGGGGGAAACCCTCAGAAAAAGACTACTTGGAATAAAAACCTATTGTACAAGACACGTCATCCTGAGAAGAACTGACAAGCAATATTGTTGTTGTTGTTGTGGNCAAGTGATTTTCAGACTGTGCCTGTACAAGCAATATAACCCTGACTAAAACTCCAGCCTCCTTACAGGTCTAAAGTCCTGGCATTGACTGAAAAGGCTGGCACCAGGATGTGGTGGGGTTGTGTGGTCCTGAGGACAAGCATGCTCTAGCTGTCAACATATCCAAATCTTGCAATTACTTGCTTAAATGTAGAGTAAGAAGAAGAGAAGAAATAATCCGGTTGTTGCTGCTTCTGCACATCAGTATCATCTACTGCTTTGTCCTTTCCATGTTGTGAATTCAGTATATTATAGTTGCCAGCAGAGAAAGGAGGGTTGGGTATGGAGGGTGTTGTAGATATTGCCTCCAAATTAAGTAGAAGACCTGGAAGGGTGCAGGGGGAGGAATCAATGCAATGGAGACAGGGAAATCTGAATTCCTGCAACCTCTGTGTTCTGGTGTTTCACTTTCACCTTAGAAAAGGAAGAAACTTGTAAGAAAGTGTTAATTTAGATAGGTTATCGGACTTCAGTCTCCTATGAATTATGTGAACAGTCTTATTTATTGCTGGAGGTTATAACAGGTTAACCCTGTGTATTGGGATTGTAAGAGTTCTCGAGAGGAATGCAAAAGGTTTCACACATGGGCTGAACAACTCAAGTGTCTAATCTATAAAAACACCTCATCCAAATGCTGTCTTTTGCAAAGATGAGTGAAGAAAAGTTGCTTATTTCTCGTGGAGACTTACAAGAAGAACGTACCTTGTAACTATTTAGACTTTTCTCCTGTACGAGGAAAGGAAGAAAAAGATGATACTGAAGAAGAATAGTGGTATGTCATCCTTTTCTGTAAGAAAAAAAAGAACTAATGAATTTTAGAACTGTTCTAGAAAGAGAAACTGAAAAGAGCTGAAACTGAAAGAGCTCCAATTTTGAAACCAACTTCGTTGTCCTGGAGCTAGAGTATAATGGTTTGTAAGTTGAAACTAAAATGTAACTTTGTATATCTTATCAGCATTATCTGACTACAAATGAGTATTTCCTAACTATAATAGTGTAATTTAACTCTTGAACACAAATGCCTTCTGGATACAGAGCATCTCTTTATATTTGAGGCTTTGCATAATGAAGTTACAAGACCACTCTATGTGGATTAATATTTCTATTTTCATAGTAGGTTGGTAACAACATCTTTCTTCCATGTGGGCACAGCTGGTGAGTTAGCATTTTGGTTTTCCTGTTACTGCTATCAACATGACTGAAAATGTGCATACACAGATTTGAGAAAGTGGACAGACTGTCAAATCCATTGATCAAATCTTCAGAGAGATCAAAGTTGAAGACATTTTCTGACACTGTAAGGCAGCTGTCAGTCTCTAACTCAATAGTGAATAGTGAGCCCTGGAACACGAATCCTCTAACTGTTCTTTGGCAAAATATACATGCTCCTTGGTTTTACAGTTGTTTGGGGTTTGGGGGTTTTTTGTGGTTGTTTTTTTCTTAAAGCTCTTCAACATGCATGTATTATCTTCCACTTCACTCTCCCAAAAAGCAATCATCTGTGTGCATGATTGACCTAAGTGATCACCATGGTTTCCAATTCAATTCAGATCCCCAAAGAGCTCTTTTAATTAGATAGCTCTAATAGACTCTTGGAGAAAACTTCTATGTTCCCAGTCTTCAGGCTGTGAGCTGTAGCTCTCAGGGGAGTCTACAGCCAAATAGTATGGGACTCTGAATGTGCCTTTTTTGGAAAGGTCATTCAGAAATTTGGATAAGTAAATCTTGCAGATGTAGACATCCAATGGAAAATTCCTAGGGATCACAAAAAGTTGCAAAGCTCTGTAGTAGGCTGCTGTTGAGCAGTGGGTAGTGACTGAGAGAGCGGTGAGTTGGAAGCAGGTACACACAGAAATGCCTGCTTGTGAAGCTCTAACTAGGGTTTGTGTTAGGTGCTGAGCCCAACTCACAGCCACCTCAAGCACTGCCACAGCACAGAGGAGCTCTGCCACTGAGTGCTGTGGGTGCTGCGATGGCAGGGCCTCACTAGTGCTTTGCTGTATGTAAAAGTGCACTTGCTTTGGTAGCAGGACCCAAAATTATGTAAGAACTAATTTTTACCCTTAGTGTATTTAAGCCAGCCACAGACTTTAATCACAATCATCTCCTGAACTGCAGATGTTTACATGAGTGGGATTTCCAGAAGTACTTGGGAGTGGTGTGTGTTTTTTTCCAAGGGGACAATCCCACCTTGTGTGTGCCCATGTGTGCAGAACAGTGTATGCTGATATTTACTCAGCAGCTGTACTAATCTCCAGGAAATAACTTGTGCATGCTGGAGCTGTGGATGTGATGTTTGGTAATGTTGTGCAAAAGTCCTTGAGAGCTTTTGCACACCAGGAACTCCAGCATTAGCCAACTCTTAGAACAAAAAGTGGGGCTGGAAAATGCTTTTAAACTCTTTCAAGTACAGTATTTGCTGAAAAGCCAAGTTCCAGAAAACTGGAGCTACATATAAACTTGAGATAACTTTGGTGAATAGTTCTTGGCTAGAAGACAAAAAGGAAAATTTAAATGTTCTGTGTAGATTGTTTTGGGATTAAACATCTTGAATTTTTGTTACAAAATGCTCTCCCTTCTGGCAATTCTCTCAAAACTTCTGGTCATATAAATTTGAGTTATTGAAGATGCTACTTGAGGACTCCTGTCAGAACAACATTTTGTTTAATTGGAAGGGGTTTTAAGCTCTTTATTTAGTTGAAAATCTCTGAAGTTTTCTTTGTACTGTAGTTTGAAACAATTTTGGTGGGTTTTTTTTCCAGATTATTACTTTTCAGTTAGCTGGCTGAACAGAAAGCACTTTGCAAATACCCAAGAGAGGACAATAGGAAAACAGAAGAAATTCATAAATAAAAGCTTTGGTTGTGGTAGCTATCTCCTTGACACAGATGCACTCCAAGGCCACACCTGGACCACTTGTACAGAGGTACTTGTAACTTTTTGTACCTTGTAGTTGCACTAACACATCTAATGTGGGCCATTCTGCTGATTTATAGAAGGCATATATACTGCATTAATGTAACAGGTAAGTGGAAACTTTCCTTAGCTCTCCCTCCACAGAATAAACATGTAAAAAATGGGATCTGAAGGAGGACTGTGCCATGCTGTGACTATGTCATGGTAGCCATGAGTGGGAGGCAGACTGCAGAAAGGAACAAAACCCAAGCCATTGCAATTTACCCAATTCTGCACAAAAAACCCCACCCCTCTCTTGACTCAACTCCTGGCAGACATAGTTTTCCATCCAGGGAAAAACGGGGATGAAATATCTCCCTTCAAAAAACACTTCAGTATCCTCCAAGGAGATATAAGAGCAGCATCATTATAACTGGGAAATGAATTGTTTGCTTGTTGCATTTAGCAGCTTCCTGTTTTGGAAACCCAAGATATCATATCAAATTTCTGTTTCTTGTCAGCCTAGAAGAAGAGACTCCAAGGCTGCAAAGCTATATAAAATTCAGATGTTCTACCTACCTATTTCTCTTCTTCATCAGCCAGATGATCACAGCGGCTACATCACTCCTAAATGAGATCTGATAGGAAAATAGCAGCTCTGCACATTTAGGGGAATGACCTTTAAGGCTTTTTTCCTCCATAATTCAACAGTTAGCTAATTGGAGCACTGAGAAAATCCTTTGGATCTTGCTTTTAATTTGGTGGACCTGTAAGGATGTTTTTGGCTGTGAGATATTGCTGTTTTGGAGACAACATAGTAGAGGAATCTTGCTTGACAGCCACACCTGTTAAATCCTATAGTGAGTGCTAATGGCAACAGAATAAGCCAGTGATACCTAGGAATACTTTCTCTAACACCAGTTTTTAAAGTTCAGTAAGTTATATGTGTATTTTCCCTTTGTTCCAAAGCCTGGTTCGGGCATGTCTGCCAGAGATGTGACACCTCACAAGAGATGTAGTTAAACACAGACAAAGTCAGTGCTGCTGCTTTGGTGACTCCACAAAAACTTGACAAAAACCTGGCTTGATAGCCAGGGACTATCATGGAAGTGAGTATCTGGGCAGCAGCAACACTTCTCATCTCTTCTATTGCTATTTATGGGACTGCTAAATATCTGGGCTTCACATACAGGAATATACTGTATGTATCTGTGTTGGTTTTTACCCATTCTGCAGCAGAAAGACAGAAGTAGAGGTATGAATCAATTATTAAAAATTATATAAAATATACACTGAATTATTAAAAATTCTTGATAATGGCCTTTCAAGAGTATCATGTCAAAATGACCACTGAAATAGAACTTGTTTCTCTGCAAGGGAAAAAGTGATTCTGAATTAAGGGTGGAGAGTACCCAAACCATTGGGAACTCTTCCTTGCAAAAACTAGGGGTGAAAAGGCTTATTTTCTTCCAGTTTAAACAGAAAGGGACTATTAAATATCTGTGTGATGCAGGGAGGATAGCAGCCTATGTAACAGCATTAGGATGGAAGCAAAGATAAGTGGTGTCCTTGGGGTATGCCTGTTCAGAGGGACCATGGAAGCCTTCTCTCTCCTTTCATCCCCCATAGAAACCCTCTCTGTAACACAGGAAACCTTGTATTAACAGCTGAAGGACTTCATTCTGTTATTGCCACAGAGGAACCTTGTTCTGCTTGAGTTACACTGAACACACCTGAAAACCAAAGTAGTCATAGTTCTAAAGAAATGATCTTCAAAAACCCTATCCTTAATCTTATTTGAATATGAAACTAAGGGGCTGGCTTTTTAAAAAGGCCCTCTTGAAGCTTGCTCAAAAGATTAATGTGCAAATGTGAAGAATGCTCTGGAAGCTCTTGAATGGGGACATTTTCTTTCCAAATAATCACAGGAATAACTGTTTGTAGCAAAAAGATGATTAATGGCATCATGGCCAAAATAAGGTGGGGCACTAAACTTGATGGAATAGTATTTGCATATTACCTCAATGTTCGAGTTTCTCACACTACCTTTGTTTATTTTTACTGGAAGAAGCACAAGAAAAGCACAATGCTCGTTTAAATATCCATAAATCTAAACATCTGAAGCTATGCTACTCCTTTTTCCTGGCTCTGTTCCTCTCTGAAAGCATGCTGCTTGCATGCTCACTCTCCTTTTTCCCATGAACTACAGTGTATAGGCTAAAATACCCTTTGCAACTGGTAACTCACTAGGCACTCTAGGTTCCAGTTAATACAACAAATGGTTGTTTCATAATGCTCCAAGTATCTGTGGCATGAATATATTAAAAGTCCTGAAATTGGCAAGAAATACAAGGACCATTTTTTGTTTTCTATAGGGTCACTTTTATTCATCTGATGAAAACATCTTACAATGACAAAAGAAGTTAAGTTTTATGGAAAACCAATTCTGAAAACTGTGTTAACAGTATTCAAGTGGTGAGTGGGAAACACTCACACATGTCAAAGCCAAGGACCTCTGTGCACTGGCTTGGGGAGGTTCTTACTTGTATCATCACAGGCTGCTCCACAATGGTGCAGTGTCTCTATCAATGGTTTTAGCTACAGAAGGGCATGTGTTTCTGTAGGGATACAAGCTGGATCTTTTAGCATTCAGCTACATGGGAACCTGCCATGGTTTACTGCAGCCAAAGTTGCAAGTCAGTATTTGAAAGGCAAAGTCAGAGGAACCATCTCAGCAGCTGCTGGGTCAGTGGCTTCCTCCCCTCCTTCCAGCATCACTGAACTCATGGATATTTCAGCTTCTTATTTCTAAGAAAATAGCTCTTTATCTGACCTTGCACTGATACAGTGCAGCACTGAACAATAACAATACCCAGACTCATTGCCTGGACCCAGACTTAGAGGAGGGTTGGTTAAACCAGCACATGTTAGAGGGCCCTAGCCAACAAGACCATGCAGCTAGTGGCAGCAGCCACCTCACAGGTAAGAGCAGGCTGTCTGATGGGCACCTAGACAGGCACTGCAGTTGTCCCTTTAGTCATAAAGCTGCTCTCCTTAGACAGCTGGGGGAAGGAGATATGCCTCAGCTACACATGCTCATTGCACAACTGTCAAACACACCTGTAATACAGTTCCATCAGAGGCAATTATTGCTGCAGCACAGTTGCTCTGGGAAGCCTTTCCCTCCTAGGCTGAATTGCAACTCTCAAATCTCTACTGGTTTGGATGAAAAAAAATCATGGCAGTGATAGCTTTTCACTAAAAAGGTGTTTCCCACTCTGCTGTCACTAAAAGAAAATATAAACTAGCCAAACTGTCTTCATCAAGAGTCTCCAAAAATGGAACATTTTTTTGGATAAAATAACTATAATTCAAACAGCCAGTGCTGTGCCTACTTTGGTACCCAGCCAGTGAATTTTAAAGTAAACACCCTCCAGGACTGTTCTCCATTTGGATTTATTAGTCATTACCAAGAAAAGATAATTAGCACTTCTGAAACATTGTGATAATCAGTAGCATGAACTGTTACCAATAGAAACGGACTGGGGTACTTGTGCAGTGCCAGAATATGGCAGCTCCACTGTACTCCCTGTACAGAATGAGTACATCAGTGGGCAGATCCTCAGCTGGAGGAAATGCTCATAACTACCAACAACTCCAGTGCAGTACTGACAGTTTACACAGGGTAAGGCAGGGAGGGGAGTTGTTCCATGGCCTGCTGGGCTTCTCCTTCTGTTATCCTGGAGGCAAAGTCACTTTTGTTACAATATACAAACCTTATAGTTGGTCAGAGGTAGGGGCAAATACTACTCCTTTACTGCACAACAGAAAAATAGAAACTAATTATTTTTCTTTTGTATGTACCCCGCCAACAAAAAGAAAAATAACCTTGTGATGGAACAAAAGGAACCTGGGTGTATACCTGGATCCTTTAGGCAATGATGCCTTTTATTCTCTTCCTCTTTCTAAATTAATGAGAAAACTCTGCTGGATTCAAGTCACTGTTAAAATTCACAGAATTGGTATTCCACTTATTGCTCCTCAAACTTCCATTACTTATGAACATCTGTAATAATCATATGAAGGATGGGATATAAATCTTAGGTTCTTAGTCTCAAACCATGACTATTAAGCACACCAGGCTCCCTGCTATACAAAGAAGTATCACTTACTGAGCTCAGGGAAGCAGGTCTATCAGTCTATCAATGTTGCCATCTAAATAAATACTACAATACATAGGCTTGTCTGAAGTAGTTGTCTTTGTTGTTCTGTACCTGGAAGTATAAGCAAAATCCATGCTGAAGAACAGAGGTAGCATGTAAGCTTGGGAAGACTTCTGTTTTAGTGAGCACTAATAACAAAGGCAGCTAGAGGATCTACACCCAAAATACTCGCAAGTCTGCAACAACCACCCTCTTTCTTGAACTGTACAGAGCATTTCAGGCCAATATAATACCCCTCCAGCCATTGGGGCTTTCATATTCTCTGGGAAGCACATGGCAATTCTCAGGACTGAGTCCAGTATGCATGCAAAGTACTTTGTCTGCAATTGATGTAGGGCTGTAGTGTGCTGTGCTGGTGAGGGTTCCTTACCCAGCAATCCCTGTTGATGCTGATGGCATTTATTCATGTATGTCTTCTTTGTCACACCTAGAGCAGAGGCTCTTAGGACTGCAATTCCAATGCCAGTAACACTCCTTAATACATACGACAAAAACACGGGCTCCTGCTGACTGGCTGATGCACTCAAAGTACTCAATGCACACTTGCAGCAGGAAGATGACCGCTGTGGCAAGTCTGATTATTGCCAGGATGAAATTTGTCTGATGGCAACAAAGGTGAGATAGGCTGGTGGCTGTTTACAAGCTACACATGTAGGAGTAAATGGGTCTGTGTTTATTTTTCAGCTGCTGCTGGGAAGCACACTCTCCTGTCAGGTCACAGATCAGCTACGTTACAGACCTCTTAAAGTGCTTCCTCAGTCGCAGAGGTGGTTGCATAGCTTGTACTCAAATAGCTGTCCAGTACACACAAGTTGCTATGAGAACACTTTACAGATAAATGTGATGTAGGACCACACTCACTCTTTTTTTGTGTCTTACACAGAAAGCTCACTCCCACTCTGGGAATTATGGAGCAGAACAAGTATTGGAATATAGTATCTATCTGTATCTACTTAAGTCTATTTTCAGATCACATCTGACTGTGGAACTGGGTTTAAAACACCTGGGTAACAATTTACATATTCTGTCAACAACAACGTCTCTCTCCCTCCCCTTCCACCTTTCCCACCTGCAGTGCAGAGCAAGCTGACTTCGTAGCATCCTTCACGGCAAAATGGGTCTCTGCTGCATCTTTTTGTCTTCATGAAACTAATTTAATTCTCATACTTAAACACCTACTCCTTCCTCTGCTGCTGGTGCTGTTGCAAACAAGGAATGTGGCCAGGAAACAACATCTCCGTGGAAACCTGCTTCTGGCCTAAAAAGCCTGGTTTGGTGCCTGTGTGGCACTGGAAAGCCAGAGACCTCACGGGCTAAGCACCTTTCACAGCTGGGCTGCTTTCACTCCATATCCCTTGGTGAACAGATGAATAAGCTGGGCTATTGCACCAGCATGTTTAATGGGGAAAAAGTAGAAATATTGGTCTGGTAGTGCTGAGAAAAACCCGAGGGCAGTGTACATGTCTCAGCACAGGCACCTCCAGGGGAGACTTAGGGCAGGAGCTCTGCAATGGTGAGATCTGGGAGCAGCATGAGGGGTTCATCTCTCCATCAAACTGCAGATTTCCAAAGAAATGTAAACAATGCTGACTTCAAGTCTGCTGTGAGAGCCTCAGGCTCTTTAAGAAATAACCTCTACTCATTTATTGCCTGAGGATATTATTATTTCTGGAATGAACTAGTTGCAGATCACAATACTGGGCAGAATCATAGTACAAACTGTGTTTTAGTGCAAACCTACTTATGAAATAGTCATATATCTTCTTTGGACAGAAATGGGAGCAGAGCCCCAACTTTTAGTGCAGAAAGGTTCATTTCATCTCCTGCAGCTCACTTTGTCATCTTCATCCTGGGACCAGTCTGGATGTGTCGTGAGAGAGCACAGTACAGCTCTGCCTTGATGCTGAGGCCCCAGGGAGGTCAAACACAGCTAAGGAGCAGCTTAGCAGGGGTATGCCAGCTGTGTTCCCTTGCCCTGGCCGTGCCAGCCATGGGGAGGCTGTGTGGATTAGGAGCTCTTCACTCTTTTATCTCATACAATAAGCAAAATGCTCCTGCTCTGCTGAAGATTCAACTCCATACTGCGAACATAAAATTCTAAGATAATCCAAAGATTTGGTTTAAGAAAGAAGTAATTCATATATACACATACAGCTTTCAACACACTTTCCCTTAAAAATCTGCTGCCATCTTTTGTATCATGAAAAGATGGAAATGAAAATGTTTTGTGCCAGAAATAGTAACACAATAGAGCACAAAGTTCAGTCACTATATACTGGTAATCACTACACTCCTCATCAGAAGTGATGCAATAGGTGATTAATAAGAATGAAGCTCAGAGCTTATAATTAGCTTCTTCATGTAAGGCCTTTAAATAAATATTTAAGTGGAGATACATATATGTTTTTAATACTAGTTCAAGTGTGAACTGATTTGGTCTTTGGTCTTTCTGCTTTTGTGAACCATACTGTAATAGCAGCTTTTTTAAAAAAAAATAAAAATGTTTAATTTAAATTGGTCTAGGCAAGCACCACACTAAATATAGTGAGCATATGCAGTGTGTAAGAGCAAGGCAGGAAAAAGGATTATGAAAATAGCCGAAATAGTTTTGTTAATGATATATACTGCATGTCTATATGGTTTAATTTGTCATTTCAAGCATGCCTTGGTCAAGTTAGGTGGTATTAGGTGGTGTATTTACTACTGTTTAGAGCAGGTCTGGGCTTTAATTCAAGGCTTGGGGTTTTTATCTTTAATGAAAACTGGAATGCACAAGTGCTTTGAATAGCTGTACTCTAACATGACCCTTCTACAGTCACCTTGAACCAACACTTTGAAATAAGCCTTGCTATTAACTTGAACAGGAGGTTAGCCAGGCACCTGTGAAGAAAAAGGCATTCTCTATTCTGCCTCTTGCAAATTCTTCTACACCTAGGTGCATCTCAGCTAAGCATGTAGACCTGAGCCCTGTCCTGGAATTATTTTGCCTGGTTCCAGGTTACAATGGCACTTTTCTGTTGGGATTTTTCTTTGTTTATGTGTTTGGTTTTGGTGTCTGTCCACAGAATGAAGGTGCTTAGATGCAGGGCAAAGCTTCAGAGCTCCCTGGGTATGACAGTGAACGGGATGACAGGACTGCTGGATTCAAGGTCCAGAGCAGTGAGGAAGCAATCCATGGCTGCTTCGTTTTTCCCCTGAGCTTGCAAGACCTCTCCAAGGCTGTTCCAGGCCCTGTGACTGGTGGTCTGGATCTGGATGGCATCTCTGAGGACTTTCTGGGCCAGGTCCCTCCGTCCAAGGCTGTTTAGCACCAGGCCCTGTCAACAAACAAGTGATGAGCAGTTAACAACGGCACAAAACAAAGGGAGAAATGGAGTGCCCCAAGCTCCCAGCAAGCAGGGCAGATGTGTGAATACCAGTGTAGGAGTCCTAGAATCATGGAATAGTTTAGGTTAGGAAAAACCCTTAAGGTCATTGAGTAAACCTTGCACTGCCAAATCCAGCACTAAACCATGTCACTAATCACCACATATACATGTCTTTTAAACACCTCCAAGGATGGGCAGAGATCTCCACCTATTTCTGGAGAAAAGTAGCAATCAGCTGTAAAGCTCTGATTTTTTTGACTGTGATATATTATTTAAAAAAAAAATTTACAAAAGTTGTTTGTTTTTTTTTTAAAGCAGGGACTGGTCCAGCTCTGCAAGTGCTCCTGCTGCATGTTATTGGGAGAGTGTACACTGGTGCCTTGAAGAGGAAAGGCTACAGGCCCTTTAAGCATCTCTGTCTCCTTCAGTAGGTTACACTAGCTTCTAATCCCCAGGAAAATATACAGAGGTTCAATTACACCCAGTATCTAAATTAACTCTTGCACATCTGGAACACCCAGCTGAGGCTGAGATAGTCTCTCAGCTCTGACTTCCTGACCATATAGGAAAACCCTGCTTCTTAACAAATGGGGCTAGAGGCATGTGGCCCCCTTCCAGCCTTCTGGGGACAGGCTGTATGTAACAGCCTAGGGGGGCCTCTGTCCTCCTGCACTCCAATGTAGATCCTAAAGCAGTGTGGGAGAGGAGAAGGATGGAGGAACCTTGTTTAAAAAGCTGTCCTTAGGGTAAGAAAAGACACAAGTGGGTGTAACCATCTGGAAGGAACAGGAGGGGGAGGATGAAAGCAGTGGTAAGGAAGAACATATTTTCCTATAGGGCTCGCATGGATGTGTCTGAACCCACAAAGCATCTAATGAGCTATGCTCCCTTTTAGTTGTACAGCAGTCAACCACACTGAGCCCAGAACATCATGTGGACTTTGGAGGCCACAGCCCATGAGTGGCATTTTTCTGCTTCCTCCTCAAGGTGCACACAACAGGATGAAACTCGCACCAGTTTCATCCAGGTGTGGCCTGTGGAAGAAGCAGCCAACACTTTCATGTCACTTGCCTAGCTCTTGCATGGCCTCTGCCTGCATTCATCTGTGGAAATGTTGGGAAGTGAGATGACTGCCTGACTTCATGTTTTTCCTGGAACTACATAGTATGTGGATGTATATGTATAAGAAAAGCATTAGATTAATCTTTAATTTGCCTAATTGCCTTTAATTTATATGAAGAGATACAGGAAACTTGAATGTCTCACAACTAGAGCCCAAGTAAATTTCTGATGAAAGAAAGGTTATGCTTTTGGAAGTAGTGAAGATTTTTCCTTTGTCTTGTTTTGTTTGCTTTTCCAAAAGTGCCATTAGACAGAGGGCACATCAGCATGACCAAGATCCTATAGCCAGTGACAGTACTAATACCTACTGAAACACATCACCTTGCTTGAGAGAAAAATTAAGAAACATCCATTTAATCAAGTATCGACAGTCCTGTGAAAGCTTTCACTGCCTCATTCTTGCCCATAAACTTGTCCTGAATAATCAACTTGGTATCAAATCTAATAATTTAGAGATGCAGTAGGGATGTTTTTTCTTTAGGTTTCTCTCTGTGTTGGAAAATGATGAGGCAACAGGGCCTCATCTTACCATTGCTTGTGAGCAGGCACAGGTGGCACAGAGGTACCCCAATGGGAGAGGCTGGTTCCTCTGGAGGTAACTGCCCAGAGATGACTGCAGGCATGTAATGACAGACTGCAAGGAATTTGCACAGTTATAATTTGAGTTACCTGCTTGACAGGGGTAATCAAACATAGAAAGGACAAGCAGTGTGACCATAGCAAATCTGCTCCTGAACCAAGGATAAATGGGACCTATCTCAGCTGAAGTTTGTCTTCAAACACAAACCCACTTTTCCTAAAAACTCTTCCTGTTGCAGTGACCCAAGCAGAGCTCATTGTGCTCTCTGGTGGCTGGGGACCCATTGCTGTCCTCACCCTGACACTAAGTGGCATCAAGCCTCGTGATGCTCCCAGAGGGCTGCTGGCCCCTGTGCCTCCAGGGCCAGTGAGCCCATGCAGCTGCTGCCTGTCAGACCTCTCCAGTGAGGAGGGGAATTCCCTCCCTGGCTGACATCTCACACCTCTCAACAATTCTTCAGTGAAATCCACCTCATCGTAAACCACTCATGCAGCATATCTCCTGTGTCTGCCCCAGCACACCCAGATGGTCAAGGACCAGAGGCTGTTATGGCTTCCCCCACTACAGCTCCCCAGTGTGGAACCACTGCATTTATGTTGCCTGTGCTTGAGGTCCCTGTAGCTGTTTTGCAGCACTGGAACAAAGCTGTACACAAACCCCAGGTACAGTGTTCACCTGGGAGATGCTGAAGCTGATGTCCACCAGTAAGTGCAGCACACATGAACATCTGCTTGTCACTATTCAGTGCTTTCAAGCATGACAGTTCAGCTGAAAAAACATCTGTGAACCCTCAGAATGGGTGATCTCAGGCTCCTGAAAGCCAAGGGAAAGCCTCTTGTTGATGCTGCAGTATACTGCATGAGTGAAAAACTGCTGTATTGTTTCTGGGAAGAAACACAGGAGGAAACATTTCCTAAAGGCGTTAAAGATTTCCTGCCTCCTCCTTTCTTCCATGCACAACTGTTAGTGCCAAAGGCTTCCCAGCTCCATGGCCCTTCCTAGGCATGCCCACTGTCCTGTTTCCCTCTTGTTCTGACTAGGAACAGCTCCATATCCTCTTCTTGCCCACACCCCTAGATATCCATGTGATGTGGGCAAAAGATGCTGGGCTTCAGGCCTCAGCCCAAGTGGAGGTCAGAGTGCAGCCAATGTTCTCTTCAACCCAGGCCCTGCCAGCCTTCTCAAAGCTGAGCACAGGGAACCACTCTTTCACCCAGTGGGCCATGACAGATGGTGTCAGTCTTTCCAGTGAGGCTCAACTGAACTGGCAGAAATATGCTGCTGCATGTTTAAAGGACAGGTTGAACATCATGAATTCTGCATGCAGGAGAGTTTCTTGCTTTGAGTTTCCTCTCTCCCCCCCTCCTCACCCTGCTTCTTGCAAACCATAAGCATTTTCTGAGAGCTGGAGGCTGCACAATCCCCAAGCCTCACAAAGACCAAAGCATTGAGAACTTCAGTTTTTTTGTTTCCCTGAGGTGTTTGCACTTGAGAGCTGCTCCTTGCTACTGAATTTCTTATTTCCCCATGGAGTCTGGCTTGCTATAAACAATGCCTGCATGTTGTTGCTGTGTAGGTCCAGCTGGAATCTGCCTACAGTGCAAAAGAAAAAAAAATTATATATAAATTCAGAAAGCCACCCACTGACAGGCAATTTGCATTTTTTTCTGGAAGATCTTTTTAAAAAAAAAGATTTTTCTAATGAAAGTTCAGTTCCTGAGTTTCTATGGAAACTCATCTGCTTGGTGTGCATGCATAATTTCATAAAGTCAGATCTCAGGAAGATGAGCAATTAGTATAAATGCAAAAAGGAATGTGATTAAGGGTTTCATCCTCTTATTCCTGAAGATGGAGGGTGGTGCTGGGTTTTGTTGTCTTTCCTTGGTTTGTATTTGTGTTTTCGCCAAATGAACACAGAAATCTGGTTTACAAGGTGGCCTTGCTCCTCTGCCACCTCCTGGCTAGCACTGGCACTTCTGGTTTTGCCCAGCTATTTTCCTCCCAAAGATGGTAAGTACCTCTAAGTACGGTCTTCTCTGTCAGTACTGTTGGTACTGAGTCAAGCCCTAAGAGGCAATGACTAGCTTCTTTTTAAACTCAAACATATTATAAACAGTAAAAAGCCACAAACCAACCCAAAAGGTGCGTGGGGATCATTTTGCTTTAGAGCTCCTGTGGGCATCATGTCATTAGGACTCACATCAGGCCTGTGCCAGCCACACACAGGCATTTCACGTGCTGCTTGTGTTAGAGCTGTACAGTGTTTGGATGTTAACTCACTCAAGAGGTCTGAGGCTACCTTGTGCTGATTAATTTTCTTTCTAGGTCTGAAGACATCAGATCTTGTAAACAGAGGCACAGTAGTGAAGGTTGTGCTTTCAAGTCAGACAGTAAAAGATGACACTGAAAGTACTGGAAGAAACTCATTTGAGGTGAAGGACTGTGGCACAGTGAAGGGCAGTTGGCCAATTTGGTTTGCTGATTTAGGGTGCTTGCAGCTGGACTGCTGTATTTATTGTCTTTAATTTCAGGGGATAGCGGGTGCATGTGGGAAGCTTTTCCAAAGGTATTTTTGACCTTGTCCACATGCAAAACAAAAAAAAACCCTAAACCACTTCTACGGTGACACTGAGTTGGACTCCCTTGCCTTTAGTGATGTGATACTTAGTAATTAATACTTGAGAGAGGCTATTTTTGTTTTAGAATAGGAGAGCCACATTTCAATTTAAGTTAGATGAGAAAAGAAGTGACTTGTTTTCAATTTCCACTAGCAAAGAAAGTGAACATAAGCCCCACAACTCTCATTTCAGAAGGTCATGAAATTTCTGATCTGTGCCTTTATTTCCTTAGAGTTTGACAAAACCTCCTTAAAGCTTGCTAGCTCATAAAATTCCCAGAACATAGTGCAGAAAAGACATTATGGAAGACTCACGTACAAGCTGGAGTTTATTTTTAGTAATGAAAATCAAAACTTCCTTTGGAAATGTTTCATTCAAACACCTGATGAACCACAGGGAATTATCCCGAGTCTTGGCATCCTTGTCTCTTTCTACTAAGGTGGCACAGATTTCCTTGTTCTTTCCCTTGTTGAGAAAAATGTTTTATTTCATTCTATGATGATCAGTTTTTGTTTTGTTGCATGGTCATGCCATCTCATTTGGAGAATCTGCTTAGGTAGACTCGACTCGATCCTTTACAAATTGATTTTAACAATTACTTAAAATGCAACTTCTTTCTTTGTACGAGACTCAGATTCCAAAGTGAGGTTGTCTCTGATGCTTTTCTCAACTGAGCAGACCATTTTCACCTGTTATTATCTAAATACCTCAAGAAGTTTTCAGAATAAATAAGACTTTGCGGAGTTTGCTATTGGACTTTTGCTAGTGCATTATTTAATTCATTTCAAGGTAAATTCATACTGTCTACTCTTATCTGTAATGCAGTCATGCCAGTAGTTGTTAGTAGGAGGGTAATCAGCAGTGACAAGACCAGGGCAAGCTGCAGAAAAGAGCATGTTCAAAAGTGTGCTTATTCAGCAGAACCCTACAAAAAGCCTTTCAAGATGCATTTGGCACTTGCTGATAATAGTCTCATATAACAGAAGAATCCACACTGCTACAGGGCAACATACACTTCTGTAATTATTTAGCAACCAGAATAAGTTGTAAGCAAAATCTGCTGCATAAACCATGAAATATCGAAGAGTCCTTTCAGAAAATGGCAAAGATTAACCCCGGAAATTCTAGGTCTCCTAGAATAAAGACAGATATGTAACTAGCCAACTGCTCTGTGGTTCTTTCCCCCTACATTCATGAACTTTGAATTTCTGAGCAGCCAGGACTTTTTTTTAAGCTGTGAGCAGTGATGTGTGTTTTTGTGCTGTCACTTAGCAGCACAGTGGCTGGCAGTGGGTGGGGTAGCTAATCATCCCTTTTGCTGATTCAGTCCAGGTTACAGTAAACATAAGCTATACATCCTAGCTATCTTCTCTTGAGCATACACTGTAGGAATACCTGGAGAAGTCAGAGTCAGCTTGCCAAACAAACTGAATTAGAGACCATAGCTTAATTTGCTTCCTTAAATGGGTCACTGGGATCCACTTCTGCAGGGAGGCTTGTTTATCAGTGTTTCTGCTGCCTCTTTTGTTAAGAGAAGCATTTCCTTCTCCTCCTTCCTCCCTCCATCTCCTCTGCTGAAGCTGCTGCATCCCCTGTGAGTCAGTGATACTGAAGTGCTGCATTTGATAAAGCAGAGGAGGGGAAGGAGAGGGTAGGAGAGCGAAGGCAGACAGTCACTGCAAAATGCAGCATGTGGAAAGGAAAACTGAAGGAACAGCACTGGAGGGGGGAACTGGTAAGTGGCTGGAAAAGCAAAATCCCAAATTTGCATTACGATTTGTAGTACTTGTGCACTGCCTGTGGGTTTCAATTCAGTATGCTCAACCTGGAGATCTCAGCTCTGGTACTGCAGGCACCAATGGCAGCCCAGCAGCAGATTGCTGCTTAACTTCACTGCAGCATCCATGTGTGCTAGATATGACTGTGAGCTAAAAGAAAGAAGACTACAAGGAGGTATCAGGAAAGACAGACTAGCTGAGCTTGAAGACTGAGGCATCTTAAGCCCATCACAGACCTCTGCACACGGATATGCTTTACCAAGTGTATTGAGGTAGCTCTGGCAGGGAAAGAAGATGCAGAATAACAAAGAAAGGATCAAAACTGGTGAAGACCCAGAGACAAATATCCCTTCCTTAGCTTGCCAATGTGTTTTTCAAGGCAGTGCATAACTGCAAAGGCATCATCTCATCCGGGCCCCCGCTGTGAGGCCCCTGCAGAAGGGAAGCACTGTGTCGTGCTGCACACTGCCCTCTGCCCAGGCTTGCTGTCTCTATTTGAGTTCATCAAATGTTAGCAGGGATGTTTGTACCATGTTTGAAGCTTATGTGTGATAAAACATTTATTGACATAAAAAGCAAACCCTAAGGCAGCGTTTCAAACCAGGAGGCTCTGATCTCTTCACAGGGAGGCTCATACAAGCCTAGGGAGAATGAAGAGTTTTTCTGCCTTGTTGGATTGTCGTCACTTAAGCTTTATTCAAAGCAGAATTGTTTGCTGCATGCTGAATATTCTCTAGACAGTTCTTCCTTTGCTAAGACCTACATGGAAACGAAGCAGAAAGCAAGGAAACCTAACAGGATGCTTTGACCACATCTTTGAGACTAACTAAATGCAGTATTTGTTTCGTATTCTTTTTCCCTAGGGAAGGCAAGATTTCTCCTAGCCCTCATCTTACCAGTTGTCATAGCAATGTTGCAGTAGAGCACACAGTAGCCTCAACCAGGACTCAAGCTCATGGTGTTGTCTGTAAAAACATGCACTAAGAGAACTAATACTAAATAGTAATTTAGAATACATAATTTATAATCTAAGGTTCCAATTCCGTTATGCACTCCACCTGCTTCCCTGGCAGAGAGCCTTGTTGAAATTAGTGAGACTCAGCCTAGTATCCAAGTATTTCAAAATACGTGCAGAATCGGGACTGATCAGCATCAGCAACAAGAGAAAAGGCATGTAATATACATGCAGGATGCTGAAGAGCAGCAGGTAACCTGCTGGCTAAAGGCACCTGACTAGAAAGCAATTGCTATGCTTCATTGGCTGCTAATGCATTTCACAGTGAACAATCTGCCATTACTCATGAACAATTCAAAAAGCAGGGACAAGGTCAAGGGACAAGCTTTGGGAGGCAGAAGTCCTGGGTTTAAGTGTTCTCAGGCTGAGGAGGGTTAAGAACTTGCCTCTCTTGTGCCCGGTGGGTGCATGCTAGCTTCTCAAGAAGTTAGGGCAGCAGTTCAGCACCTCCATCACCCCCAGGAAGGGAAACAATTGTCTGCCTCTATTTCAATAGTAAGCAGGTGCCTATGTTCTGCTGCACACAGCAAGATGTTGCTGCATATAGCTGTGCAATGTCTAGGCTTAAGACTTAGATACCCAATTAATCTGACTGCCCTGATGAACAGGGAATTTCTGTCTGCTTAGGTTTCTTCCAGAGCCAACACTACATCTTTCCCCAGTTTTTAATGCATTGTTTTGCAGAAAGGAGGGGTTGATGTGCACATTTCTTATGCGTTATCTACCACTTTCTGTACATTGTAAATTTCTGTGAGATTCAGCTCTGTCGAGGGTGTCTATGAACCAGTCCCACAGAACTAATCACTAGAGCAAGCACCACATTTAGTATATCTCTGAGGAAGGGTGTAGTTCAGTGAAGATATGGCTGACAGCAGCACATAGCATGCCGATGTAGATTACAGCAGATGTTTTCTGAAAGGAGAGCTGAGATATTTGAAAAATCTTAATTTGCTTAGAAATGTCTTTTCCACTACTAGTAGTCTCTGGGATAGCATGTTATTAATGACATCCTCTGCACAACTACAGCCAGAGCCTCAGAGTGCCATATCACAGCTGAGCGCTAAGCAAGCTGAGCTGCTGGGAAACACAGAGTGAGTTGAGCAGGAATGTACCGCTGTGGTCCAGCCAGTGCCTCTGCTTCTGCTCCATTGCCTCTGATCCTGCAAGGACCATGCCTCCTTATCACCTCTTAGCATAAAATCTCTCATGAATCATAAACCTCCATGCACAAAGAGATTTTGCTGAATTACAGATAGCATTTTCTGTTACATGCTCAAAAGAGAATGAATGAAGAAACTCATTGAGAAGATAAATAATTAAAGACTTTTGATAAATACTGCACATAACATTACTGTAAATGGAAGCTCCAGAGACACTGGAGAGCTGTGATGTTTTCATGTTTCCCATATGTTTGGCAAGAAGGGACTTCTGCTTCCTTCTCTTGACTATGTCCAGCCCAGTGTATTGGGACAGCTTAATGGAAACCTGGAACTCTTGCTAGTTCTACTCCCACTGCCCTGTTTGTGCAGCTGTGTCTTAGGTACCACCACCAACATATTCTGTTACTACATACATACTATATGTGCTACATACTGTTTTATATACTGTATTACTATTATCTGTCATTCTGTCCTTTCTTTGCTGTGATAGCAGGCAGCCTAAATAGCATGGAACATAAACTAATTAGAACCGGTTTCCTTGCTTGTGAAAAACAAGATTTAAAGTTTGAAGTATAAAGAAGAGAGTCATTTCACATCTTCTCCCCTTTGACAGCTCCCTGAGCACTTTCTGAAATACCACTGATGAATTCAGCTCTAGATGAACCTGACTACTACCTGACTTCTAAGTTTTAATTCGATCTCAGAACAAAGCACAGAAGAGGACAATACCAATTAGTAGAGCTGCAGAGGTATCTCAAGGGCCTTGGATGGGAAAATGCAACTAAAGCTAGTAATCTTCTGGAAGATCAGCTTGGAGCTCAGTGGAAATGCCATCTGCTGCTGGAAGAGATCAGGCCACGGACAATGTCTTTAGGCCTGGATGCAAGTTTTTTTCTCTAGAGACAATTGAACCATCCCAGGAACTCAAGGGGTTTAAGAAATGTGTCAGGTTCTTCTCTTTTAAGGTGTTACATGCACTTTAAAGAAAGGACCAGAGAAGAGCTGGGGAGTTTTGTCTTTCAGGAACTTATTTTGGTTTCTAAAGTTATGTAAATAGAGCCAGAATAATGTGGTAATGAGCACCTCAGGGACATGGAGAATAACTTAGCAGAACAGAGGAATGCAAGTGCTTAGCAGACAAACAGGAGCTAGACATTCCCTGGAAATCTGGATAATCCACCTCTGAGAAGCAGAGCACCAGCCCCCCTACTAATAGACTGAAATCTCTGTGCTGTGCAGTAGATCAGATTTGCTCCTTCCAACAACCCCAAACAGCCCAGCAGGTCTGCCCTCTGATTAGGGAAATGCGCAGTTCCCCCAGGAGAGGAAATGGCTACTCATAGTGTCTAAGTGATAGCTTTGGTGTCACAGAATCACTTATCCCCTTGTTTGTGATGGCTCCACCATCTCCTCTGCATAGAGGAAGGAAATCTGGCAACTGCAGAGGAAGACAGCAGGCAACAAACCTGCAAAACAACTATGTCCCTTCCTAAGCAGTGCTCAGGAGCTGTGATCCCGTTGCACAGCCAGGGATTTGCTCTGACGGTTGGGCTACTGAGGCTGCCAGCTAACTAGTGGATTTGCAGGAAGGATGGCAGTGGGAAAGGGGAGGTTCTGCAGCAAACAGAAAGAACAGAAGAACAAAGTATTTGCAATTCCTTGGACAGTGAGTGAGCTGACATACAGATTTATTAATGTGAGCATCCAAAATGCTCATTTCTCCTGTGGGAGCCAGAGACTAGAAGAAAAGACAAGTTCTCTCCCTCAAGCTCAGCCGCTTCAACACAAAAATTTGAGTTAAGAGGCTGCTCCAAGGATTGCTTCTCCCCAAGGAGAGCTTAGAGCAGTTATTTCGGGATATCTGAAGCACAGGAACATTCCTGGGATTCTGCAATAAGCCTCAGAGTTGGGAAAATAGAATCTACTAACCAGTCATGGTTTGGAAGGAGGCTACTAATCATCTCCAAAAGCCAAACATTGTTTTACCGTTGTTCCGCTTGGTGGAGATGCAAAAAGTATGTACCATACAGGCACAATATCCACTGAGAGAGCTTCTCTTCAGGTCAGATTACAATTAGTTTTGGCTCTTCCCCGCCCCAGCCCATAAACCACCCACCTGAGACTTGCAGAGTACCACTGCTGTACCAATGGGCAGAAAGCAGCTGTCCTGATTACACTTAGCACGAGTGGGGATGCTTCCTGCAATCACAGCCTTATGCATGATGAGTGATTGCATGCTGGGGAATTTCAGGTAGAGCACTGTCCCACAGGAGACTGCACTGATGGTCCACCAGCAAGTGTTGCGCTGCTGACGTGCCATTTTAGGGAGGAGGTGTAACTAGCTATGTCACCCTGCAGAGCAGGCTGAAAATAGGATCGCACTCCCTGTGCCATGTGGCTCAGTGGTATGTCAGGACATGTATTTTTAGGAAATTCCTCCTTTGGGCAGAAAGGGTGAAGTACTTGGCCTGGTTTGCAGGCTGCTGTCCTTGCCCAGATCTTTCATACTAGGGTGTGGGAGCATGTTAGTCACCAGTTGGTCTGTGGATGTCCTCAGTGCTGGGATACAGTGCAAGTATCTAGTTGTGCAAGTCAGAGTTGTCTACTGACCAGGGTGGTTGTGGAAGGGTAAAAGATGGCTTGTCTGCTGCTGTGCTTTCCTTTGTTTCCATACACGCATGCTTGCGCTCTCTCTCTCTGCTGGTGCTCTTTGGAGAGGGAACTGACTTCCAACAGAGCAGGGACAGAGAAAAAAGGAAGGAAGATCAATGTCTTGGGAAGAATATGGCCTCTGAGGGGCAGCAATAAAAATGTATTTTGCAGAATGAATGTGTGAGGGGAATAGGGAGCTCAGAGAAGATAGCTCATGCAGAGAAGGGAGAGAGAGAGAAGGAAAAGCAGACAGTAAGTAGCAGATTGAAATAAGTTTCTGGAGAGGCAAAGAGGAGCCTGACTTGGTGAAGCACTTTTTGGGTGCAGCATAATGAAAAAATGCAGTATATCTCCATGCCCAGCCAGTTACTGATGCATAGACAGTGCTGTGACTTGTCTGATCCCAGGAGAAGAATGAGGTTAAGGCAGTGCTGGACTCAGAATCAAATTCTTCTCTCTGACAGACACTTGCTGGCTTCCTCTTTTACCCCAGAACATCATTCCTATCAGGCACCATGTGTTCAGCTTCAGCATCTGGGTTGTGATTTTTTGGCAGCTGCACAAAATCTCTGCTATTAAATCCCACCTGCCAATCTTATGTCTGCTCCCACAGACCTTTGCCTGTTAGCAAATGTTTCAAAATCACACTGCCAGGCACAGCACATCATTCTGCAGTCCTACCTCAGGCAACAACCCTCACACAAGGACTCCTTTTAACTTCAGTGGGCTGCAGAAGGAAAGGCTAGAGGACAAGCCTCTGGATTACAAGCAGATATATTTATTTAGGTCATGGTTTGCACTGCATTCTTTTCAGCACTGATGTAAAACAGCTATTTTCCCCTTGAATTATCTGAACAATACTATTTAGTCTATGACATTTTAAGAAGTTTTCTTTTGACATGTTTCATGCTCCAGCTGTGCAGTAGGATAATTTGTGAACTTGTTCACCATAATGTGTTCACGTGAAGTTGTTCTTCCCTTCTTTACAAACTCTTCATTTCCCTTCAGTTGCATTTTAGCGTTCCCATATGAGCAGTGCCACCATGTCGTGTGTGAACAGTGTATGTCGCTTCATTGTTGAAACAGTTCATTAGTAAACACAATGCTGAAATATATCTTGCTCATCTATCCTGGATGAGAGATCTATCCACAGAAATAACTGCAATTTTTAATTCTGTACAGGGAGAAAGGACTTAAACTTCCACATAAATCATTTGCTATCAGATTTCACAATCTGACTTTTCCCAGCGTGAACCTAGGCAATGAGGCTGCGCTTTTGGTGCAAAGGACAATATTGCTTGGAGATGGTGTTAGCTACTTGATTATGGTATCTCTAAAACTGTAAACAAAAGAGACCATCAGTACTTTTTGATGTGGACATATATCAGCAGAGAAACAACTGCTAATTGTCATGTAATAACCATACCAGATGCTTTCATAGCAGTCATCTTTCTGGAAGTCAAGCATGAAAAAAGCTGTTACTCATCCAAGCACCATGCATATTTTGTCCAGATCTGGCTGCATTTCTGTAACTGTTTAAAACTTGAAAGTGATATGATGCTCTTTTATAGATGGATGCTTGAGATCAAAATATTCCACCAAAATACAGCAGTCAGTAATTGGTTTTTCTGGTATGTGATTAAGGTATTTAGCTTTATACTCTAATATATGCATTTTAGTTTTAGAAGTAATATATGTATACCAAGAAAAGGTGCTTGATATTCTCACTTGAAAAAAAAGTACATGGGATTTCTAGAGAACTGGTTCAGCAGCAAAACTATTTAGTTGCTCTTCAACATCCAGAGAAGTCCTTGTTCCTACAGAAGCACCACAGGAGCTGTCAGTTTGGCAGATACATGGCTCTACATGAGCTCTGAACAATGTTACAGCAGTAGAGTGCTGTGTAAAAACCATGTGTGAGGAGGAACTGCTAATTCTCTTTTTATGAAAGGACTGACTCCATACAGCCTGACATCTATAGAAACCATAAATATGATTTCCTAAAGCATCTGCATACCTCTTTTGAGGGCATGGGCTCATCAGCCTGTTACTTAACTGAAGTCAATGGAAAAAAATATTTGCAGCCTTTCCAGAGACAACAGGTAAGGGGATGACTTCTAATGACTAGTAACCTGAACCAGGTTTGAATTGACTGAAAACTTCTCTAGCATTTCTCTTGTTTAGATAGCACCAGAGTTGCCTGTACTACTGACCAGTTATTTTGCTAGTTACATAGTTCAGCAGTACTCTAGTAATAATAGTGTATTTGGAGGAGGGAAAAATGATTTTTTTTTTTGAGAACTGCCAGGGGAAACATATTGGATCATCAGGAAAAAGGGTAAAACCAATCTCTCACCATTTTCAGCAGATCAGTGAAAAAACTCAACTGCCTAAATATAATAAACAGAGTAACTTCAGCAATCACACAGAAACATACACATAAGATACATTTTAGTGCTGCCCACAGACCTAAGACAAAAAAAAAATTAAATCACAAATACTGCGAAGTCTTTCTAATCCACATAGAGTGAAAAGGACATTTACAGAGCAGTACAAACCCTAGCACTGCATCCATTCCTGAGTCTAGCAAAGCCTTTTCACTTTAATGAGGTTTGTCTGCCTTTGTGCTAGGAGGAATGGGCATGGCTAACTTAACTGAACCAGCCTGCCTGTTTGTAATGCCCAGGCAGGCTGCAATGTGAAAAAGACATGCTGTGTAGCAGTATGACATGAGCCCTGCACTCGTGTGTCTGGGGAGCACTGCAGACAGCAAGCAAGGCAGAGGGGGCATCTTCAGTTGTTGTTGTTGTGTCACAAACTCAACAAAACACAGGCTCCAGCAGCAGCCCCTGATGGGGATGATGTCCTTGTAAAACATTTACATTTTCAGCAGGATGTTTCTAATTAAACTCAATTGGTTTGCACACCTGCTGGGAGAGAATGCTCTGTACCTCATCTCCCTCTCCTACTTGAGCACAAAGAGGATGCAACTGCCTAGGCTACCACACAGCACTCTGTTCCTTTTGTGCACTGACTGTAATTGAAAGAATGGATTGCAACAGTCATGTTTTGTTCACTACTGTTTTAGGAAGTGTCTTCTTTACTCTCCTTTTATTTCCCCCCCAAGAGTACCAGAGTATAAGACTGCTCAGGTTTTACAGCCCTTTTGCAAGAGTGGGGGATTTACAAAGCTTTGTGTAGTTTCCCAACATTAGGGCATCATGATTGATGCCAATAATAAACCTCTCAGGGTACCAAGGAAAGTACCCATACAGAACCTGACTGTGATCAGATCAATGGGGAAAGGATGGTATTGAAGCATGCTATGTTTAGCACGGCAAGGCAGAACAGCTAGCTATCATTTTTTAGCCTGTCTTATAAGCACAGCCTGACTTCAACATCTTTAGAAACGGTTCTACTGATACCGTGTTATATTCTCTGAGGTATTTATGTTTTTTTCCAGAAAGGTCTAAGACAACCAAACCTGCAGAGAAAGCTTCTGAGATTGTGTGGACAGCTAGCAGGATTTCACATATGTGATTGCTGTCCTAGGCTCCCTTTTCACATCTTTAGGGAGCCAGCACTTGTCAGTGAGATGTAAGTTATGCCTCAAAAGAATCCTTCAATGTATTTGCCTTGTTGTACTGCAGCGTTGCCCTCCTGTGAAATGAGAAAAATGCATTTACTGTGCCGTGGCAGCAGATCAGCATCCCAAATGTTCTCCCCTCCAACAAGCTCACTGGGTCAGAATAATTCTGTTTTGGATTGTACAGGACAGTCTCCCGGGTAACACTCTTCACAGCAGTGCTTGCGGGGAACACGCCCTTGAATGCAAGGCAGTCAATGAGATTTATAATTACTGTGTTTTATAACCTTGTTCATTCAGGCAGGGAAGGATACTGCTGAAGAGATCTCAAACAAGAGAAATGATATATTTACAGCTACACAAATAGATATTAATATGATTTGAAACCTGGGTGGCAGAAGGTGCTCTTTTGTTCACTGTGCTGTCCAGCGTAACACAAAAAACACACAGACTACTTTTAAACGTGGGCAACAGCAGGGCATAGAACTCTGACTTCAGCTACCTCTCCCAGAGAAGGGGATGTAAAATCCATGCTATATCACTGAAATCTTCTCATTGCATTAAGCAAGGTCTTGGCTCCAGGCCAGGTCCCAGCTGTCCCTGTAGCAGTAATGACCACCCACCCTCAGGGTGCTGAGCACTGGCACAATCCAGCTGCATTTTCACACAGGCACACATGTCAATTGTCTGAACATGGTGGTGTTAGTGCTTCTGGGATGACAAACAGAACCTATAGATGTCTCATCAACAGCTAGCTCCACGCAGGATGGGTTTTATTTTCGGAAAAGCTAGCAGTTAAAAAAAAAATAAAATCTCCTGCTACAGTTTATCTGCTGCTTTGTTTTTGAGTGTCCTTGATGCACAACAGCATGCCATCATCTCTAAAGATTAAAAACAATCCCTTCTTATTGCTCTGCTGGGTATTTTCAAAGAAATTCATGCACAGATGAAAACAAATAAAAACAATGTCCAACAGCTCTGCAGAGATCCTGGGCCTCTAGTTTCAGGTAGTCTGGAGACAATTTTAAACAAACATGGACCTCTTAAATCCTTGGCTACAGCTCCATCGAGGACATGTTGGAAAAACTTCAGTAGCATTAATGGAGGGAGGCTGGTTAAGGATTTTCAATACCATTTTGTGGTTTTTAGGGTATAGCTTAACTAGGATTTGGAGCTTATCAAGTGCAATAAACTGGAGTTTCAGTCAAATAGTGACTCCTCTGCTTAGGCTTGGTTTAAACAAAAATTAGTAGCTAGGTTGGTTTTCATGATGTTAGGGGCTGTTTATTTTGATGGACTAAGGCATGCGTGGAGAAAGTAGCCCTCCTATCATTGGTGCAGGATTAGGGCCCAAAATGACAAAATTAATGCAGTATAAACTGAGAGTGCCTCAGGCACTGGCAAAGGTACAGTTCAGCTTGCTTCAGTTAACATGTCTTTTGCTTTTACCCACTTGGCTTTATTGTTCAGAGAATCTGGCCCAGTATGAGACTGAAATTCCTCCCCCAGCTCCCATTCTGCTTCCAGCTTTTGCTGCTGGCTAGCTCTGATGGACAGCTGCAAGAGTTTCTTAAGGAGAAATCTGTGTGCACTGCTGCACTCATGAAAAGCCTGAAAATAGGCTTTCTTCTTTATTTCACTCCTGCTTGGGCACTAGCTTTGCTCAGGCTGAAAAACACCCTGCAAAAATATAACTGATAGTTTGGTTTTTAAAGGCTGGGCAAACTCATTCACAAGATCACTTGCAAGGCAAAATAACTCCAGACATAAGTAGCAAGAAATGCTTGCGCCAAACATTTGATGGAAGTATTGATTTAGGGCTGCTGCTGGTATGGAGGATAACAGGGATAATGTCAAACACAAAGCAGGCTCTGTTGCTGACAAACACCCCCACAATGCAGTGTATTGCAATGCACAGGAAGGAAGGCACAGCAGATCATGTTCAAATTGTACATGCTGCACAGTTTCATTCCATTTTTTTAAAGATCTCTCTTTTATTTTAAAATTAACTTTATACTTGCTATGTACTGCCCACCTGCTTTACTGGGCTTGTAGTTTGTTTGTTCTTTAGTCTGTGTGTTGGCTGGGTATTGAAACCATCCTCAAGTTTTTCGAGAGTGATATCTAAAAAAATCTTCCCATGCCTTCCCTCACTCTCTTTAAGGCATTAGACTTGTTGTTTCTTATGAAATACTTTATCCTTGTTAACCTTGGTCATCCCCAGTCCTTTGTTGTGAGGCCAGGGCTGCTGACCACAAATGCTGTTAGTTGGTTTCTTGTGGTAGAGCACTAGCAGCAGTGCTGAGATGTACAGTATCACAGAATGGTAGAGATTGGAAGGGACCTCTGGAGATCATATAAACCAACCTCTCAGCTAAAGCAGATTTGCCCTGATCAGGTTGCACAGGAGCACATCCAGGCAGGTTTTGAAGGCTCCAGAGAAGGAGATTCCACAACCCCTCTGGGCAGTCTGTTCCAGTGCTCTGTCAGCCTCAAAGAAAAGAAGTTATTCCTTATGTTTAGGTGGAATTTTATGTGTTCTAGTTTGTGTGCATTGCACCCTGTCCTGTCACTGGACACCACTGAAAAGACACTGGCCATAGTCTCTTGGCCCCACCCTTTAGATACTTATAAGCATTGATAAGATCCCACTCAGTCTTCTCTTGTCCAGGCTAAACGGCCCCACGTGTCTCAGCCTTTCCTCATCAGAGAGATGCTCCAGTCCCCTAGTCATTTTTGTAGCCCTCCGTTGGACTCTCTCCAGTAGCTCCCTGAATCTCTTGGACTGGAGAGCCCAGAACCAGACACAATACTACAGATGTGGCCTCAGTAGGGCAGAGGAGAGGGAGAGGACAACCTCCTTCAACACTCTTCTTCATGCATCCCAGGATACTCCCAGCTTTTTTGGTCACAAAAGCACATTGCTGGCTCATGGTTAACTTGTTGTCCACCAGGACTCCCAAGTCCTTCTCCACAGAACTGAGCTTTCCAGCAGGTCAGCCCCTAACCTGTACTGATGTATGGGTTTATTCCTCCCCAGGTGCAGGACTTTACACTTGCCCTTGAACTTCATGAGGTTTCCTTCTGCTGAGGTCTCCAGCCTGTCCAGGTTTGGTGAATGGCAGCACAGACTGCTGCTGTGTCAGCCACTCCTCCCTGTTTTGTATCATCAGCAAACTCGCCAAGGGTACACTCTGCCCCTTAATCCAGGTTGTTGAAGAAGATGTTGAACAAGACTGGACCTAGCACTGACCCCTGAGGAACACCACTAGCTACAGGCCTCCAACTAGACTCTGCTCTGATCACAGCCCTCTGCCAGTTCTCAATCCATCATATCACAGAAAGCCCATTGCTTCCAAGGCCTTCTTTACCTTTTCTCCCTTGGATGGGGATTACTGGAAGCATGGCAGCTTTGTTTGGGAACAGCTACTTTTATCTCTTCCCTGTTTTACCTCTTGAAGTACTGATTTCCTAGCATCCTGGAAGAGCTGTGGAAGCATCAGGTTCTTGTATCTGCATGGTAAGTGAGGGACAGTAATGTTCAAGCATGGTTACTTAGGCTTGTCAAAGCTATATATAGCAGTACAAGCCACTTGGGGAACAGGCTAGCACATCTACACAGCTGCTTCCCTAACCCCCTTGCTTGAGAACAACAAATCCTATCTAACATCTCAAGCCTAGGTAGTGTTAAAGGCACAGTATAGTTTTTTTCTTCCTTACCTCAAGCACTGGGATATGCTGCTATAGATACCTAAAAGCCATCATAATTCCTTTTAATTTGTAAGGTTTCACCTTTCACCATCAACTCTGTGGTATCTGAGCAAGGAAAGTCTCTTCTAAAGGGAGCTCTCTTCTAATAAAAGCTGCAGAGAAGCACTCCCTCTGGTCCTTCTCAAACTGTGACAGGCTCTATGACTACTGAGATGGAAAAAGTTTGCAAGTCATCTAGTTCAAAGTACGCAAAAATAGCAGAGCTGCACTTCCAACAAGGCTGTCTTCTGTCCCTGTTTGATGCCAGCTTGTGAGAATGAAATTAAGTAGTGCAAGACAATCAAGATTTAATCCATTCACAGCATTTCAGTTGTATGAATTTGGTTTGAAAGGATTTGAACTACATGTATATATCATGACTTGTCATAGCTGTCTGCACTGGCATAATATTATGGGAGCATTTTTATTCCAAGGACTAGCTACATTGATAAAATCACTTGGTACAGCTGATCAAACCAAAAACAGATTTATAAAAAATAGGCTGCCTTTTGGCTTAAGGATCTCACATGTATGCCACTTTTACTTTGTGATGCTGCTATTTTTGATGCTGCTATATTCTATATGTGCTGGTTTGGGAAAGCTGCTTTCAAACAATGGGTTACTTCCAAACCATTTCCTTTGATTGTTCTTCATTGACTATTCAAAATAAGAGATTAGTTAAAAATGGTAAATGCTTCCAGTCTGTCTGATTTGCTGTCACCCAGCAAATTATATATGACAGAGAATTACTGAGCTCTATAAGCTGAGAAATTCTCAAAACTATGAGTTAAGTATTCCAACCACTGTTGACTATTATGATATTCAAAGAAAAATAATTTAAAGCTGCAGAAATGTGAAATTAACACTTACCTTAAATACCTGCACCATCATTTATCATTAGCAAAAAGCAGTTCTGAGCTTTCAAGGTTGCCTGTTTGACCTATTTGTAGTATTCTAGGAACAACAACAAGCAATCCTAAAATAAGAGTTTCTCTTCCTGAAACCTGAAAATCTCCAGGGGTTGTGGGTTTTATTGGTCTCCCTCTCCGTTTATTTACTTTTCTTGCTCTCGAGGAAACACACTTTTTAGGTAAATAGGATAGCAAATGGTCTGTGAACCCAGTGCTGAAGAAACTGTAGACAATTTTGCTCTTAATATGCATGAAATATGTGCAAAATCTCTTACTCTCACTGAATCCACAAGAAGAGTTTCTATCTGTTTGAATCTGCAGAAGCCTGTCCTGAACTATCCTCATGTACATAATCCCAGTTCAGAAAAGATTTAAAAGCTGTGGGTTCTGGCTGTATGTTAACAAGCCTACACACTCTCCTACAACATCAAGCTCTGAACCTCACAATACAGTACAGGATCATACATGACTTTAGAAATGCTTTACTGTGGCATTTGTTTAATTTGACCTAGCTTCATTTGTCAGTATTAGTCACTCCTGTGCTCTGCTGAGCTGCAAGTCACAGCAAGGTTAGGGTTAGGGTTATCCCTAACTCTGCAAGTGACAAAGAGAAAATACCACTTCATGACAATATGGAACAAAAATTGCTATAACTGGAAGTTCATAAATTCTAGAGATTTTGTTTAGATGCAAGGAAATAATACTGCTCTCCTATTAAAAAACCATATAACACCATAGAAGTGTCAAACTTGCTCATCATTAGCTGCTTTGGGGAACTATAGGCCTGTCAGCCTGACTTCGATACAAGGAAAGATCATGGAGAGGATCATCTTGACAGAGCCCTCCACAGCAATTGCAGGGCAGCCAAGGTATCGGCACCAGCCAGCATGGGTTTATGAAAGGGAGGTCTTGCTTAACCAATCTGATCTCTTTCTATGACCATGTGACTTGCCTTTTGGATGTGGGGAAGGCTGTGGATTTTGTCTACTTGGGCTTTGGTAAGGCCTTTGACACAGT